>JAHHUM010001894.1:0-136619 GCA_036173005.1 Crenichthys baileyi | reverse complement strand
GAAAACACAGCTTTTTTAAAATTTTATAAAGTAGATTAAAATATTACATCAGACCAATTAAAAATACATTTTTAACACAGCGATGTGGGATCGATGAAAGTACATTTGATACCTGCTTAAAGGTTATTTTCTAAAGGTACTTTTATTCTGACAAACGAGCCTCATCCGAAAACATATTCTTATCTATTAAATATAATTGTGTTTTCCACTTTACCTTCCAGATCATTATATTTTAAAGCCATCAAATCTACACATATTGAAAGAATAAACTATAGATAAATCATTATTGGCCTTTCCATTAATCAAGCCCTTTCCAAGCCCATTGAGGCAACCCCTGTTGATCTTTGTGAGTGTAAGTGTTCATCAAGCAGGATTTTTTTTTAACTGCAATATTTACTTTTTATGTGTCATCTGACCATCAGGAACCGCTATCTCCAAATGATCATCCTTCACGTTCTGCCATAATTGGCTTATTTTTTTGTCTGTGTCTGAGCCAAACGAACATGAGTGTCTGACTGCAGCATCAGTCTGATTGAATATCAGAATATTAACCTCCCCTCCATCCACCACATGTGTAGTGACATTGATGTGAATTTTTAGGCTCAAGCAACATACTGTTGTTGCTAGACTAACTACAGACACACTTATTAAGTTGAAGGAGTGTGAAAGATGGTTTCCAAATAATAATATTGTGACAGCCATATTATTTTAGTGCAGTTAAACACTCATGTGTAAAACATTGACTACTTATGTGAGAAAAGTGAGACATAAACATCCACAGCTTGGCTCGCTAATATAAAGGAGGTTATTCTGGTTAAACAGTTGTTGAGAGGAATGTGTTGTCAGTGCATCTCACAGTCAGAACCAGAGCAGAAATTACATCAATCTGAATTTTTTCATGTTTTATGTTTAACGTTTTGGTGATTTGCCAAAATTGAAGGCAGACTGGACTTGCAACAGAGCCCTTTTTAATCTCTCTGAAGAGTGCCAGTTTTTTAGGTCTCGAATACCACATTTCTCCTGGCTTCCTTCTCTTTCCAGGATAAATCATTACATAAATGAAGATTTTATATCCTCCGATTCTAAATATAACTCTTAGAAGTCTTTCTTTGACAACTTTCAGCTCCATTCTTGGCTGCCTTGCTCCATTTCTGTCTTTCATGCTTTTTTAAAATACCTAAATACACTTAAAAGGAAAAGTTGAAAACTTAGTAAACAATATAATTAAAATTATGGCTGCTTTCCTAAGCAAGAAAGAAAGTAAAATGGAGCAAACAGCTGCAGGTGCAAACCAAATATTTAACATTGAAACAGTTCACAGTCCTTTCAAACAACACACTGTCGATTTCTACCTTTTTATTCATGTTCAATGTTTGTGTCAGGCTGGGTCCTTCACAGACTATCACATGCTCTCTGTAAAAACAATTTGAGACAGAGGCAAAATCTGAATTTAGTATTGTTTTTTATCTTTTATTATATTACCAAAAGTTCAAAAGAAATTCTTTTCAACTTCCATCTTTCCCATCAACTCTGTGGTAGCCATTATCAATACACCTACCGCGTTTTAATAAAAATTATTTTTTTAAGCCACTAAGTGACTGTAAAAACGGTAGCCTACTTATCAAGCTTTTCAATCCCAACACAGAATACCACAGACAGATTTATTCTAGTGCTGCTTCTCGGGGTGTTGAAGTTTTAAAGTCTCCAGGTGCAAAATTTGAAATTTGTAAAAGGATTTTTATTGGAGACCCCCATAATGAACCTGTAATTTGCTAAACTGTGAGTTTGCAGACAAAACTCAGCATGCAGCTGATACATGGGGAGCAAAAAGAAATTCAGGAAAAGCAGTTAAGAAATGTTTCTGAAATATTTGCAACTGATGCTGTTAAGTGGATTAGTTTAGTTTAAGACTGTTGGCCCATATACAGATTTTTATCTATTTTTTCTGTACCAGTTAAAATTCAAGTGTCTCCTTGTTAAATCATGAATTAACTGTAATTAAACACATTTTTTTGATTCAAATTTACTAGACACACCCAGGAATATTTACCACTAGACTTGTAGAAACCATCCACTAAATAAAACCCGACTTACAAGATGAAAGCTAAAAGATCTCAAAAAGCAACTCATCGTGCCACAATCTAAAGAAATTCAAGAATTACTCCAAGAGTTCACCAACAACTCACCTAGGAGGTCACAGAAGAATCCAGAACATTTTCAAAAACATTGTTTCACTTCCCTTAGTTAAGGTCAGTGTTCATTTTAACAATAAGAAGTAGACAAGGCAAAACAAATTATACAGTTTCAGGAAACAGGAAGTTTCACAGCTGGCACTGATGTTGTTTGGACCAAAAAGGCTGTGTGGAAAAAACTATGCTGTTTAGCTTAGCCACAAAAAACAATAAAAAGAGGTTTTCTTAATGCAGCAATCACTGTCAAACATATTCAAAATAAAAGGATCCATTTGGGTTTGATTACGTCACATTTTGCTGCACTGATTGTCTTCATTTTACTCTGGCTGCCAATTCTTCATTCAATTCATAAGCTTAGCATTCATATGCTTTGCACTGATACCAAATAAAAGTGTGGTTCAAGGTTGGGTTGTACCACTGTGCTATGTGTTTGCGTAAGTTTAAATTAAAATATTACCAAAAGATTGTCATCACTTACCGGCATCATTATGTTTAATGTTAATGTTATAGAAAGAGGTTATGTTACTTGTAAACTGTCAAAATAATCAAAAAAATCACATGAATGTGTTCTAGAGTTCTTCATAGGATTAATGATATTAAGATATGAGAATTTGTTTTATTGTTGCCCCAGATGATCTGATTTCCTTTCTATGATTGGTTTCATGTGTGGGCCCTTTCATAAAGCTCGATATTACCTATTTAAGGGTGAGAGATCTGACTCAGAATGTACTGACATTCCCCCTCTTCTTTTCACTCTGCTGTGTTGTGCTGCTGTTCAACCACATTTTCTGCTGTGCTTACCCATCAAAGCTGTTTATTACTTGTGCCCACTGAGCGTTATGTGCAGAGTTAAGACCAAAATTCAAAGATTTAAATTTAAAATTATTGTAATTCAACCAAGAATCTGTTTCTCATAGGAAACTAGACAGGCATCTCTCAAAAGTTAATAGAAAATGTATATGGTGTATCATAAAAAGTTCAGCATCTAAGGAAACCCAGCTGATTACATCAAGTCACTGACTTTGCAGCAATCCCTCCTCCTGAGCGAGCATGTAGTGACAGGTTTTAACTCTGTATTGGGCATGAATGCACTTCTTTAATTTCAGACAGAACTGTTAGATTAATTTAAATCTCACAATTGGATTCCTGGAGACCAAAATAACTTAAAACATTGACAAACTGACCCCCTAAAACACAGGGAATCTAAAACATCTTTACAATTTTAATTTATAACCTTTAAGTGCTAAGAAAACTAACATTGTGCTGCTTATCAGATATGCCATATTTAGCTTTCTAAATGCAATTTTAAAAATGCATAGTTTCCACGCCATTAGTATTTTTTTATGACTGGAAATACATCCGCACAGCCAAATTGTCTTTGAAGGAAAAGTGTAGGGTGCCTTCTTTCAGCCAGCTGACCAACAGGTGGGGGAGGGGCAGTACTGCGATACTCTTTTCCATACAAACAGACAAATCCCCAGTCACACTTCCTGTGGCATCTCATCAAAAATCCTTCCAACCATAGGAACAGTACAATGTAAAATGTTGCCAGTTTTAAAAGAATAAGAGAGTGTTGGAGGATTTTTTTGTACTCATTGCATCACTACATAAATGTGAAAACTTCCCTCTGTGAAAAGTGGAGAACTTGTGTCTGAGCTTGAAGTCTTCATCCAGTGACAACACTAAACAGCAGATACTTTATGGAACTCAATGGCTGCAGCAATGACTACTGAAGCCTGGACTGAAAACAAATAATCTATTTCATTTTTGTTTTCATTTCAAATTGCACAAGCCTTTTTAATAAAAGCCATGATCATTACTATTCTTTGTCAGCTTTTGATTGATATGCTTCTGGTTATTTTATACAACACGTGTACGATTTTGGTGTCCCTGTCGGGGGTGCTGGATAATGCCCCTCCCGGGGACTCCATTATTCTGCTGGGGGACTTCAACGCCCATGTGGGAAACGACAGTGACACCTGGAGAGGCGTGATCGGGAGGAATGGCCTCCCCGATCTGAATCTTAGTGGTGCTTTGTTATTGGACTTCTGTGCTAGTCATGGATTGTCCATTGTGAACACCATGTTCAAACATAGGGGTGTCCACCAGTGCACTTGGCACCAGGACACGCTAGGCAGGAGGTCAATGATCGACTGTTGTCGTATCATCAGACCTTCGGCTGCATGTTTTGGACACTCGGGTGAAGAGAGGGGCTGAGCTGTCCACTGATCACCACCTGGTGGTGAGTTGGATCCGCTGGAGAAGGAGAAAGCCAGACAGACTTGGCAGGCCCAAGCGCATAGGGAGGGTCTGCTGGGAACATCTGGCGGAGCCCTCGGCCAGGGATGTATTCAACTCCCACCTCCGGGAGAGCTTTGACCAGATTCCGGGGGATGTTGGAGACATAGAGTCCGAGTGGACCATGTTCTCCGCATCTATTGTCGATGCTGCTGCCCGTAGCTGTGGCTGTAAGGTCTGCGGTGCCTGTCGCGGCGGCAATCCCAGAACCCAGTGGTGGACACTGGCAGTAAGGGACACTGTCAAGCTGAAGAAGGAGTCCTATCAGCTGTGGTTGGCTTGTAGGACTCCTGAGGCGGCTGACGGGTACCGTGAGGCCAAGCGTGCTGCGGCCCGGGCTGTAGCACAGGCAAACACTCAGGCCTGGGAGGAGTTCGGTGAGGCCATGGAGAAGGACTACCGGTTGGCCTCGAAGCGATTCTGGCAAACCGTCCGGCGCCTCATGAGGGGGAAGCAGTGCTTTCCCAACACTGTTTATGGTGGGGGCGGGAGGCTGCTGACCTTGACTGAGGACATTATCGGCGGTGGAAGGAGTACTTCGAGGATCTCTTCAATCCTGCCATCACGCATTCCCTGGTGGAAACAGAGGCTGGGGACTCAGGGCTGGACTCTTTCATCACCCAGGCTGAAGTCACCGAGGTAGTTAAAAAGCTCCGTGGTGGCAAGGCTTCGGGGGTGGATGAGATCCGCCCTGAGTACCTTAAATCTCTGGATGTTGTAGGGCTGTCATGGTTGACATGGCGTGGCGGTCGAGGACAGTGCCTCTGGACTGGCAGACTGGGGTGGTGGTCCCCCTTCATAAGAAGGGTGACCGGAGGGTGTGTTCCAACTACAGGGGGATCACACTCCTCAGCCTCCCTGGTAAGGCCTACGCCAGGGTATTGGAGAGGAGAGTCTGGCCGATAGTCGAACCTTGGCTTCAGGAGGAGCAGTGTGGTTTTCGTCCCAGCCGTGGAACACTGGACCAGCTCTATACCCTCTACAGGGTACTCGAGGGTTCATGGGAGTTTGCCCAAACGGTCCACATGTGTTTTGTGGACCTGGAGAAAGCATTCGACTGTGTCCCTCGTGATGCCCTGTGGGGGGTGCTCCAGGAGTATGGAATCGGGGGCCCTTTATTAGGGGCCATCCGGTCCCTGTACGAGCGGAGCAGGAGTTTGGTCCGCATTGCCGGCACTATGTCGGACCTGTTCCCGGTGCATGTTGGACTCCGGCAGGGCTGCCCTTTGTCACCGGTCCTGTTCATAACTTTTATGGACAGGATTTCTACACGCAGCCAAGGGCCGGAGGGGGTCTGGTTTGGGGACCAGTGGATTTCGTCTCTTCTTTTTGCAGATGACGTGGTCTTGCTGGCCCCCTCTAGCAAAGACCTACAGCATGCGCTGGGGCGGTTCGCAACCGAGCGTGAAGCGGCTGGGATGAAAATCAGCTCCTCCAAGTCAGAGGCCATGGTACTCAACCGGAAAAGGGTGGCTTGTCCTCTTCAGATTGGAGGGGAGTTCCTGCCTCAAGTGGAGGAGTTCAAGTATCTCGGGGTCTTGTTCACGAGTGAGGGAAGAATGGAGTGGGAGATCGACAGACCAATCGGTGCGGCTGCTGCAGTAATGGGGGCACTGTGCCGGTCGGTTGTGGTGAAGAGAGAGCTAAGCCGAAAAGCGAAGCTCTCGATTTACCAGTCGGTCTATGTTCCTACCCTCACCTATGGCCATGAACTTTGGGTCATGACCGAAAGAACGAGATCCCGGATACAAGCGGCTGAAATGAGCTTCCTCCGTAGGGTGGCCGGGCACTCTCTTAGAGATAGGGTGAGGAGCTCGGCCATCCGGGAGGGGCTCGGAGTAGAGCCGCTGCTCCTCAACATTGAGAGGAGCCAGTTGAGGTGGCTCGGGCATCTATATCGGATGCCTCCTGGACGCCTTCCTCGGGAGGTGTTCCAGGCACGTCCCACCAGGAGGAGGCCCAGGGGACAGCCCAGGACACGCTGGAGGGACTATGTCTCTCAGCTGGCCTGGGAATGCCTTGGGCTCCCCCCGGAGGAGCTGGAGGAGGTGTCTGGGGAGAGGGACGTCTGGGTGTCTCTGCTTAGTCTGCTGCCCCCGCGACCCGGTCCCGGATAAGCGGAAGATGACGAGTACGAGTACGAGTGTACGATTTTAGAGAAATATTTTATTATCAGGTTTCTGCTGCTGATTTAAGACCATTAGATAATTGGGTCACTCTAAATTAGTGTAGGCATGCACAGTTTTCTGCTTCTCTGTGGTAGCCCCTGAGATGGACTGATAAACTATTCAGCATGCAATTTGCTTGTGGCTCCTATCAGATTTGGCCTCCAGCCCCCACCGACCATCTGTAGGTAACAGAAAGAATAACTGATTTATGTCCGGATGGATGGATGTTACTCAACATCTAGTGCTCAAGTGCTTGCCCACTCTGGCAGGCTGTGCTGCTGGTTATGACTGGAAGCATGTCATCTGTAAACATACAGCCCTGAGCAGACCTGCCAGGCCAAGGCACATCTGGCACACAATCACTATATTTTCTACTTGACTGTCTGGGTATTTGACATGGCCATTCTGTGGAGATATATGGAGGGTACAGACATTTGTGTTTGTTTCGCAGTGCTCAGAGCTTCCACGGGCACAGGATGAATATGAGGAAGGAACTAATGAGGTGCACAACAACTGAGCAACAGAAAAGAGGTACTCTAACAAATAAAAACACAGCTGCTGCCCTGAAAAAGTCTGTCTAGTAGCTCTCTTTCTTTATGGATTTAATTTGTTGAGTGCACTGGATACACCGCCACTCACCTGCAAGTGTTCTTAAAGTACCGCTCTTATTTATTAAGTTTACTGCTGACACAGATTCCAAGTCCTTGTATTGCTTGTGCATTCGGTTTACTCCTGGAGCTCTTCGTGCACTCTGAATGTGTGATAAGGTTTAGCAAATCAAAACAATTGCTTAGGTGGCTGAAGCTTCACACTGGTGCGCCTATTGCCAAGCAATGTATTCCCTGCCGAGTAATGGGAATTATTTCTGTAGCTCCCTGCAGGGCATTTACAGCACACCGAGTCCTGCCAGATAGCGAGTGAATGCCTGATAGATCTACAGTTTATAGTGCAAACTGCAGCAGTGAAAATGTGAATGTCATATCACTGTCTGGGAGCTAAATGGTTGTTTGGTGATGGCGGGTAAGTTTTTATGACAGGATGTCCACCATCTTTGCGTCACGTTATAACTTCAAGTTGACATGTTGACTCAGATTGCAGTAAACTGCAGTTAAGAGTGTAATATTTCTTGTGTATACAGCTTCTCACTAGGCTAAGGCTGTTTCACTAAGTGGACTATTGGAAATCAGTATGGGTATAATTGCATTGTAGTTCAAGTGGTGTTTATCAGTTTAAAAGAGAGAACTTACAAGTAAAATTCAAGCAAGAAAACCATAATGGCTGCAGTTAGAAACCAGACGAAGGAAATTATGATGTCAGTATGTATATTCATCCAAAGTTTAATTACTTTTTATGCTAATGTAAGTAATAGTAGATATGTGTTGCTCTTACTAGCTTATTCATATCACAAAATATATAATTAAAATATTAATTAAAATATGATTCTTCTAAAAAGCCGTAAAAGGCTTCACAGATCTGGGTTAGGGTTAGTAACTGACTTAACAAACGCCTCAGTACCTTCAGGAATTACTCCTGATTGAGTAAGTCAAGATGATTCCTAGTGTAAAGCATGCATGAAGAGTCCAAACAGTTTTGTGTACCAGACTGTTATAATGAATAGTTCATGCACTGATCAGAGATACATTCATTGTCTATACCCACTTATCCTTGCAGCATCGCGGGGGAGGTCATCGGGCAAGAGGCCGGATACACCCTGGACAGGGTGTCCATCACAGGGAATCATCGTGACACACAGGACAAACAACCATGCAGGCAAATGCTCCAAAAGGCAATTTAGTGACTAATTAACCTAACCTATGAATGTTTTTGGACTGTGGGAAGAAGCTGGAGTGCTCAGAGAGAACCCACGCATGCATGAGGAGAACATGCATACTAAATTCAGAAATACCCCCAGCCAGGATTTGACCAAGGATCCTTTTGCTGCACGGCAACAGTGCTAACAACTGACCTTCTACAATCTGCACAGTGGAGCAAATCTGACCCACTAATACGAATCATAGATGATTATAATTTCTCATGAAGAATGAAAGTATATATAACAGCAAAATACTTTCATCTTGCTTTCTGAGTACATTGAAAATTAAAAAAAAATGTTTATCATTAGATAAAACAATGACTGTCTTAAACAAAAAAAAAAATTGCAAAGCTATCTCTCCCCCATGCCCGGGAACTGACATGGGGGATAAAAAAATACATGGCATGCACTCAAAATACTAATTCATTCCCACTAAATACTAATTCGTTCCCACTAAATACTAATTTGTGCCCACGAAATATTAATTTGTGCCCACGATATATATAAAATGTGTGCACAAAATACTAATTCGTTCCCATGACATAGGTATAACGTGTGCACGAAATACTAAAGCAGCGCACTTTCTCAAACATACAAAGGAACAAAACAACAACTGGATGGACAGGGATAGTCTGATTCAGTTTTATTTTTAAGCTGGGGAAGAGTTACAAAGAGATTCTGAAAAGCCTGGCATCGCAATGAATTCTCATTATTGAGAGGCATTTAAATAGAATATTGAGAGCCAGGTGTTAACCCTTCTAGCTTCCATTTCCTGACCGTGGACGGGAAACACAGGGGAGATGCTTCCTCAAGGGCCGAAATGGGTGTTCACTTCGGGTTTAACTCCCTGTACTTGCGTGTCACCTGGGGTGAGACTTCTATAATAATGAAGGGGCAGGATTGCTGAAGCAGCAGCGTTTTTAATAACTGTACTGCACACTGATTGCATGTTAAATGTACTGTGGCCAGCTGAACTTCCTTCCTGGTCGCTGTCGTGCATACTGCCAAATCACGCAACCACAGGCACACTCTTCTTCTCTCTCGGCACTTTACTTTTTCGCCCCAGTCTGACAGCGCACAGCGCCACCGCACATATGCACACATACACATTTACACACCCACCGTACAATGAACTCCATCACTTATGAGTTACACATCTCCTGCAACACAGGTCACTTGATGCCTACTTCGTGGGAACAATTTAATATGTCTTGGGAATGAAGTAGTATTTTGTGTGCATGCTATATATTTTCTTTTTCTATGCCAGTTCCCGGGAGCTGTTCTATTTCGCTAAATCTTTTTAAAAAGACTAAGTAAAATCCTCTAAGCAATAATTCGGTTTTGTTTGCATTTAAAATACTATAAATTTAAAATTCTGTTTACCCATTAAAATAAATGTGTGCCATATAATTTTTTTTTTCTAATGAGATCCATTTAAAATAAATAACAGCTGTGTCCAACTGAATGTTTGACAGGAAAAGCTGTGATTTGCTGTTTTAGGATAGACTGGTAAAATATTCATTTATTTATTGTAACAATAAGGGAGCCTTATGTAGCTCTTCTGTGGCAGACAAACATTTATATTAGGAGTTTCATCTAAATTAATATAATTTTTCAAAGGCTGAAATGCTCTAAACTATTGACATATTTCAAATCAGGCCATGATAAATGGGGTGTTTGGACAATAAGGTTACATTGTGTACCAAAGTGACAAGGGCACCATACATTAGCAGCGGAAGAGACTACACCCAGGGGCTGCTAATGATCCAACAGTAAAGACAAAGCCATCCTAAGGTTTTTTTAACCTGCTGAATGCACTCAATGAAATTAGAAATGTTGTCTGTCTGCCATGTTGTCCATAAAAAAGTGTATATGGAAACATGGAGACTCTGTGCTTGTATTTGTTAAAATGCAGAATTTATGCAACATACAAAATCTATTTTATTGCATCCCATCTTAATTTACGTTTTATTGTGCAGATATTAATATCTAAATGTATCAAATATAAACCAAATGAATAATGGAATGCCTTAAAAAAGTATTTGCCCCCTCCCAAATTGGTCCTGTTTTTACATTTTTAATGATCAGAAGGATAACTAGAATCAAAATGTTGAGAGAAAACAGGCTATCCAAGTTATCCTGGATGTATGCGAAAAAGTAATTGCATCCTAAACCTTATAACTGTTCGTTTTACCCTTGGCAACAACAGCTGTTGCTGTGCACCAGTTTTCCTTGCAGAATAGTTCCTGAAGTGAAGAGGATCAGAGCTGCCTGTATCAGAGCTGGGAAACAGGGATAGATGGGCTGTGATCAGACAGTTGGGATCGGAGGACTCAGCAAACTGCTTCAAACAAGAAACCTCTGAGATCGTAAGAGAAATCATGTCAGAGGTCGGGATATCTACCAGACGAAGCAGAATGTTGAAGCAGATGCTATAGCCACGCTATTGTATTTTGTATTGTATTTTAAGGTA
This sequence comes from Crenichthys baileyi, assembly GCA_036173005.1. Classification (NCBI taxonomy): domain Eukaryota; kingdom Metazoa; phylum Chordata; class Actinopteri; order Cyprinodontiformes; family Goodeidae; genus Crenichthys; species Crenichthys baileyi. The sequence continues at coordinate 125,675 of JAHHUM010001894.1, read as the reverse complement.
TATTATACAGAAAAATAAAAAATAAATAAAATAATTATAAAAGGTAGCCTATATTATACAGGGGTCTATGCCTAACTGCACTGGAAAGCATGTTGTTCAGTAGTCTATTGCAATGTTATGTCTAAGTAAGTGAGCTAATGCAAACACATTAAGCAAAAACAGCCAGAAAAAAACTATTTTAAGCAACAGTTTTGTGCTGTAAAAATGTTATAGTTTTCATTCATCAATTTTCTACACCCACTTCTTCCATATTGGGGATAGTTGTTCAAATGTATTTTACATTTTTCTTTTATATTATACATATTTAATGAGAATTACAGTCTTTCCTTTTGTAAAATATAAAGAATTACTATACTAATAAAACACCTGTTACTGTGGATAACAGTCTAGCCAAAAACCTTGATAAATGATGAAACACCTAAGTGCTTTATTTATCTGTCTAAACCACCTCCAGCTCCACTGCAGTTACAAATGTACTGACATGTTCATTAAAAAGAACATTCCCTCCCAACAAGAACAATCCTAAGAGACCCAATTTCCAGGAAGAACGTACCCTGGAAATGTTATTAGAGGATTAACAAAATATTGTTGAGAGGTTGACCAGTCTCCTCACTCATAAACCTAGCATCACGTTCATCTTTTCTTTCTCGTTAACTATGCATTTAAAATTTTGTTTCAGCATTCTAACACACAAAACCCACACCAGAACCAGTCCTGCATCTGTTATTCTAATCAAATTGCTTTTGTCTACAAAATGAAAGGCTGAAAACCCAAAAGCTTGTTTTATAAAACCATATGAGGAACTTGGGGTAAGTACAGAGAGGAAGAAAAGCCCAGCTCTTTAATGAACTGTGTTCAAAGACACCTGTGTCCAAGTATCTAAAAAGCTTTACTTCAGAGGTGGAAAACACAGCCACACAAGGTCTTCGTGATTCATCTTGTTCTGCTTTCATCTCTTTCTTTTTCATTATCCACTTGCAGCGGCGTTTACATTGAAGGCAGCTGAAACGGTGTACGGACACAATTTATCTCTGAAGCAGCTCCACATATCCCCCTTCGCCCCCAACACACATAGTAAGTCACATTCCCAGTCTGAAAGGCTGATGCTTTACACTGTAGTAGGTAACACGTGTCATAAACCCCTAGTGAACCTAGGATGCATCATTTAATTACGATGAGTAATGCAGACAAGGGTTGGTCGATAAGACGGTCATATTCTAGCTAATAATGGGGATAGTATTTCTTTGAATATAAAACCTGCTTCGAATCCTTTGACCCGAAGTTTCCAACACTGCAAACCATTTTTTATGTTTCTTCACAGCGATGCCAACCGTTAAGGAGGTTGCATGTTTCAGCAGCTCGCTGTGTTAATAATAATCGCTTTTATCTCCAGTGCATAACTCTCTCAAAACCCTGTTTATTTGATGGCTTGATACAGTGATGTAAACATGTCTGACATGGCAATATCTATCAATAAAGAAATGTTTTACTTTTCATTTATAAACATCTAAAAGACTTCCGCAGTAGTGCTGCAGTTCTTATAGTGAAGGCTGCAGAGAGGAAGGAAGCGGTACAAACTAATCCTGCTTTCAGTTTGGCTCAGAACTTGGATCTGGGAATGACGCACCATCAAGGTCAGCTATATTACAGCAGAACTTTTTAAAAGCAGAGTGATTTGCTAATTATTTAATACTAAGCTGTGCAAACAGCTATTAACAATGTATTTTGGAGCTTTTACTGCATTCAAATACTGCAGCAACACATTCACCTGATGAGGCTGCAAATACGTATCACCATGTTTTGCACATACAGCATATAGGATTTTGAGGTCATAGTTTGTGAGAAAACCGTCCTGGTCCAATCAGACTTCCAACTTCAGCGGGCATTCCTGTTCATTCTGCCAATTTGGAACTTGGACATTTTTGAGTTCTGAATACAAATGAATCATCGCATTTGGCCCACCTGAAAAAGTCAACATCAGGCATTCTTACAAAAATCAGTAATACAGTGATATAAAAAAATTGCAGATCCCCCACCTCTGGTCAAAATTTATCAACAGCTCACCTTTTGCACAGTATGCTAAATATCAGATTGGTCCTTCAGTAAACCTGTACAATATATCAAATCACTGCTTGGATGCAATACTTGGCAGGATATTATACTTCAGGAGTCAAACATTCATGCTCTTCATATAAATAATATATTTGGCCAAGTAAATGGACTTTAACTACCCCTAAAGCTCATTGAGAAGTATTGGGAACATTGTGAAATTGTAAAGAAGGGTTCTAACTCTCAGAGAAAGGATTGAACTATTCCACAACCTCATCCCTGACCTGCTTGCTATAGTATTTGGTCTTCATGCTGTAAACCTCTGAGGTCTTCCCAGAATAGATGGATTTATACTGAGCTAAAATGTTACACAGAAGGACTTTATTTACTAATTAGGCCACTTCAGGGGAAATTATTTGTAGTAGATTTAATTAAGGAGTAACAGAGTAAAGTGGGCTCCATACAAATATACATGCCACACCCTACAGATTTTTTTTTTCTGTATGAAAAACGTATAATTTTCCTCCCACCTAACACTTTGTGTTGGTCTATCACATAACATTCTAATAAAATACTTTTTTTTTAAGTTTGTGGTTGTAAAGTGACAAATTAAAAAAAAATAGTTAATGTGATAAAAATACTTTGGAAGTCACTATAAACCCTGCAAATGATTCCTTGAGGGCAAAACAGACTGACTTCAAGAAATCCCAGTAATTCATTTTTCTGTTAATGTTATTACTCTGGGGTTATTATGAGAGAAAGTAATTTATATAATGTACTGTAAACTAATAGAATTTTTTTCCTCCCACCCACCCAAACAAAATCTAATGTCTTAAATATCTTCTCAGATTTGAAACCAGGGAAATCAAGCATATTGAGATGAAGACAAGAAAACTCACACCTCCTCAGGCAACACAAGCATCCATTATAAATATTGAAGCAGCTACTCCCGTCTAGTATTTACTCAACAAGCAGCTCAAAAAAGGAACCTCACCTAAGCTTGCAGGAAAGAAAACAGTATCTTTCATGCAGGTATTGACATAATGGTAAAAGCGAAAGCCTGATTTACTTTAACACATTTTAGCTGCCACTAAAAATTACTTTTGTTACACACAGAGTGGAAAGCAGATGTTGCTACATGAATATTTTGGAGCAGGTTTTGTTTTAAAATCAAAACTGCTATATCATTCATTCTGATTTTTGCCCTTAGAAACAATAAAGAGGTATTTAGTTATTGTGTTTAGATCCAAAACAAGTTAAAAGAAGCAAGGGAAAATATCTGATTTTGCATGGCTCATATGCATCTCATTCTCATTCATTTTAACTATCCCTGCAATTTTTAAATCTTTGCGTCTTGCCATTTAATGTCGATGCACAGCAGATATTTTTTCAGAAAAAGACACACTACACTTGGGGATTGTTTTATACCGCATATCTTTTCTACAAGAAAGCAACTGTTGAAGATCTGAAATCATAGATTAGCAACCCTGGGAGAGAGGTTCAGGTGCAGCTCCTAAAAAATGCATAATTGTAGTCATTTATCTCTCCTTCTTTCTGTCACATCCTAAAAAGATTAGATCCACCCTCAGACTGCAAGGCTGCCTCCAGCAGTGGGCTGGAGGAGTGAGAAATGTGTCACATGTAACCTCACAATTCTACTTGCTTGAACTCAGATTTTATGTGAAAGGATAATGCATCGTTGTAATTTTATTCATTGGTGTGCGGGTTCGCCTTTTGAAGCCAACTTCGACATTAAGCTGTTACCAGCCAGGGATTTTAGAGGACAGAAGTGTTTTAAAGATGGAGCTGGTGATATACTGCAGGTCTGCTGACAGAGGACATGCTGCAAATGTGGTGTTCTTTTGATGATGTGTAGAGTTGTTTTTGTCCTATACTGCCCTTTGAAATTGTGGCCCTAAAGTTTAGTTTGGGTATATGACAGAAATTATTTCAGTTTCTTCATTGTTGTTGTAGGCCTCTTTGCAGCCTTTCTGACCAGAATCTATTTTGTCAGTTTTGTAGAACAATTCTGTTTTTGTATTGTTGCTGTTGTTCCACATTGCATCCAATTATTGGGGGCTGTCTTCACTGTGCCATGGTCTAAATTAAATGCTTTAAAAAACTTTTGCACCCTTTTCCTGACTTATAAATTTGTAAAATGACATCATTTTAGACACTTTTAAAAGATACAAATTTCATAAAAATCCAACAAGGACAGCTGAAATTTATTTCAGGATAATCAGATTCCTGCTAACTGATGACAGGTATGAGTAGACTGAATGCTGAAAGTATATTAAAGGATGTTTTAATAAATTACTTGTGTACACACTTATGCAAATGCATTTGGATTTTTGGTTTAATTGCATAGGATACTGTATGTATGTCACATTATAGGTGGTAAAAGCTTTGAAGCGACTGACAAGACAAAAAGTGGCATTTTAGCAGGAGAGTGTAAACGTTTTGGATCCACTGTACTTTTCTGATTAAAGTAGCAAAAACCCCAACAGCTACTTCCTTTTCTGGGTAAGACCAGAGTGATAACTTAAATAAGTCAATGCATATTATTTATTTGTTTTAGAAACTTGTTCTGCCATTAACTGGTAAAAGTGTGAGGACAAATCATTTAAGACTAAGAGTAGATTCTCAATCACACAGAGATAAAAACGATTTAATCTCTGATTCAATAACCTCTAAAGTCTCTATGGGGAATTTGTGGTTCAGTCATATGTTCTATGGGTCTCATCATGCTCCAGGCTTTAATTTCAGTTTAATTACCTAACAGGTGGCTTTCCTGAAGAGCCTCATTTTCATAAATCACACAGGATATAAGCATTTTTCTCAAAGCCCAGACAGACACACACATAGTGAGTAAAAATGGGATTATTCATTAATGTGGAAAAGCATGAGGCAAAAAATTACTTCAAATTTAGCTCCAAATATTTTAAAGTAGGTTTAGGGTGATGTTCTGTAAAATTCTCCTAAATAATTATCATTTTAAATCTTTTTTTTTTTTGACAGACAGACAGATCAGAGTATTGTAGAAACTGCTGATCACCTAGCATTTTCAGGCACAACCATCTCTCAGGTTTGCAGAGAATGGTCAAGCAAAGACAAAATATACAGAGAGCAGCAGCTGTAGGGGTGAAAATGGCTTGTTCCTGTCAGGGGTCAGAGTGGAGTGGGCTGACTGGTTAGACATTACACAAAGGCAACAGCCGTTCAAATAACCACTCGTTAGAACCAAGGTATGTGGGACACCATCTCTGAACAAATAAACATGTCCCACCCAAAGCAGACGGGCAACAGCAGGAGAAAATCACAACAGATGCTACTCCCATCAAATAAGTACAAGTGACTCATGCCCCAGTTCACACAGGCTCACAAACATTAGACGATAATAGATTGCGTCTCCTGCTCTGATGAGTTTTGGTTTATGCTCCCACATTCAGATGGTAGGGTCAGAATTTAGCTTAGACAACATGAAAGCATGGATTTATCCTGCCACGTATCAACAGTTCAGGCTAGAGGGGGTGGTGGAGGATGTTTCTTTGGCACACTCTGGGACACTTTGTACCAATTGACCATCATTTAAAAGCCACAGCCCTCCCGAGTATTGTTGCGAACTTCTGCGGACCACTTTCAACAGGAAAATGCACCATGTCACAAAGCTCAAACACAATCAAACTGTTTTCTTAAACATGACAATTATTTCACTGTACATCAATGGTCTCCGAAGTCACCAGATCTCAAACCAACAGATCACTTTTGTATGTGGTGCAACAAAATATTTGCAACATGAATGTGCAGCCAGGAAGTCTGCAGCAGCTGCATGATGCTGTCGTGTCAGTATGGACCAAAATCTGTGAGGAATGTTGAATCTACACTATATTGCCAAAATAATTTGTCTAGTTTTATACTGTATGTACATGAACTTTGATGACAAGGAAGCAAACTGTTTCCAGAAGGCTGAATCAGTTAAATCTGTCTCGTTGACCAGAAGCTCTACTTTAGTCATTGTGGTTTGAGATGAATTAAACATGTTTCAGAATGGGCTTTTAGTGAGGTCCAAAGCTTCCTCACTGTAATGGAAAGTGGTGTGCTGTGGACTTATGAAGTGTTTTAACTTATTTTCCGTGTTTCCATCACCACTGGAAACATTTGCTGTCCAAGTATAATTTATTTATACTTTATTAAATCCAAGAATCAAGAATCAAGAATCCTTCATGAGGACAAATACATCGAGGCACGTGACGTCGCCCGGTACGGCGGAGCCGGGGTCCCACCCTGGAGCCAGGCCTGGGGTCGGGACTCGTCGGAGAGCGCCTGGTGGCTGGGTTGCTCCTCGCGGGACCTGGCCGGGCCAAGCCCGAACGAGAGACGCGAGGCCATCCCCTAGTGGGCCCACCACCTGCAGGGGGAACCGTGAGGGACCGGTGCAAAGAGGACTGGGTGGCGGACGAAGGTGGAGACCTCAGCGGCATGATCCCCGGATGCTTAGGCTGGCTCTAGGGACGTGGAATGTTACCTCGCTGGGGGGGAAGGAGCCTGAGCTTGTGCGGGAGGTCGAGAGATATCGACTAGAAATAGTCGGGCTCGCCTCCACGCACAGCGTGGGCTCTGGAACCCATCTCCTTGAGAGGGGCTGGACTCTCTTCTACTCTGGAGTGGCCCACGGGGAGAGGCGGCGGGCTGGGGTGGGTTTGCTTGTTGCCCCCCAGCTCAGCCGTCTCGTGTTGGGGTTTACCCCGGTGGATGAGAGGGTCGCATCCCTGCGCCTTCGGGTCGGGGATAGGGTCTGACTGTCGTTTCAGCCTATGGGCCGAGCGGTAGTGTGGAGTACTCGGCCTTCTTGATGTCCCTGTCGGGGGTGCTGGATAGTGCCCCTCCCGGGGACTCCATTATTCTGCTGGGGGACTTCAACGCCCACGTGGGAAACAACAGTGACACCTGGAGAGGCATGATTGGGAGGAATGGCCTCCCCGATCTGAATCCGAGTGGTGTTTTGTTACTGGACTTCTGTGCTAGTCAAGGATTGTCCATAATGAACACCATGTTCAAGCATAAGGGTGTCCATCAGTGCACTTGGCACCAGGACACCCTAGGCAGGAGGTCAATGATCGACTTTGTTGTCGTATCATCAGACCTTCGCCCGCATGTTTTGGACACTCGGGTGAAGCGAGGGCCTGAGCTGTCCACTGATCACCACCTGGAGTTGGATCCGCTGGAGGAGGAGAAAGCCGGACAGGCTTGGCAGGCCCAAGCGCATAGTGAGGGTCTGCTGGGAATGCCTGGCGGAGCCCTCGGCCAGGGATGTATTCAACTCCCACCTCCGGGAGAGCTTTGACCAGATTCCGGGGGATGTTGGAGACATAGAGTCCGAGTGGACCATGTTCTCCGCAGCTATTGTCGATGCTGCTGCCCGTAGCTGCGGCCGTAGAGTCTGCGGTGCCTGTCGCGGCGGCAATCCCAGAACCTGGTGGTGGACACCGGGAGAAAGGGATGCTGTCAAGCTGAAGAAGGAGTCCTATCAGCTGTGGTTGGCTTGTGGGACTCCTGAGGCGGCTGACGGGTACCGTGAGGCCAAGCGTGCTGCGGCCCGGGCTGTGGCAGAGGCAAAAACTTGGGCCTGGGAGGAGTTTGGTGAGGCCATGGAGAAGGACTACCGGTCGGCCTCGAAGCGATTCTGGCAAACCGTCCGGCGCCTCAGGAGGGGGAAGCAGTGCTTCGCCAACACTGTTTATAGTGGGGGTGGGAGGCTGCCGACCTCGACTGGGGACATTATCGGGCGGTGGAAGGAGTACTTCGACGATCTCCTCAATCCTGCCATCACGCATTCCCTGGTGGAAACAGAGGCTGGGGACTCGGGGTTGGACTCTTTCATCACCCAGGCTGAAGTCACCGAGGTGGTTAAAAAGCTCCGCGGTGGCAAGGGTTTGGGTGTGGATGAGATCCGCCCTGAGTACCTCAAATCTCTGGATGTTGTGGGGCTGTCATGGTTGACAGGCCTCTTCAACATCGCATGGCATTCGGGGACAGTGCCTCTGGACTGGCAGACCGGGGTGGTGGTCCCCCTTGATAAGAAGGGGGACCGGAGGGTGTGTTCCAACTACAGGGGGATCACACTCCTCAGCCTCCCTGGTAAGGCCTACGCCAGGGTATTGGAGAGGAGAGTCCGGCCGATAGTCGAACCTCTGCTTCAGGAGGAGCAGTGTGGTTTTCGTCCCGGCCGTGGAACACTGGACCAGCTCTATACCCTCTACAAGGGTACTGCGAGGCTCATGGGAGTTTGCCCAAACGGTTTCACATGTGTTTTTGGACCTGGAGAAGGCATTCGACTGTGTCCCTCGTGATGCCTTGTGGGGGGTGCTCCAGGAGTATGAAATCGGGGGCCCTTTATTAGGGGCCATCCGGTCCCTGTATGAGCGGAGCAGGAGTTTTGGCCCGCATTGCCGGCACTAAGTCGGACCTGTTCCCGGTGCATGTTTGGACTCCGGCAGGGGTGCCCTTTGTCACCGGTCCCTGTTCATAAAATTTTTTTTGGACAGGATTTCTAACCGCAGCCAAGGGCCGGAGGGGGTGGTTTGGGGACCAGTGGGGTTTCGTCTCTTCTTTTGCAGATGACGTGGTCCTGCTGGCCCCCCTAGCCAAGACCTACAGCATGCCTGGGGCGGTTCGCAGCCGAGTGGGGAGCGGCTGGGATGAGGATCAGCTCCTCCAAATAAAGGGCCATGGTACTTGACCGGGAAAAAGGGGGGCTTTCCTCTTCAGGTTGGAGGGGATTTCCTGCCTCAAGTGGAGGAGTTCAAGTATCTCGGGGGCTTGTTCACGAGTGAGGGAAAGAATGGAGCGGGGAATCGACAGACGGATCGGTGCGGCTGCCGCAGTAATGGGGGCGCTGTGCCGGTCCGTTGTGGAAGAGAGAGCTGAGCCGAAAAGTGAAGCTCTCGATTTATCGGTCGGTCTACGTTCCTACCCTCACCTATGGCCATGAACTTTGGGTCATGATCGAAAGAACGAGATCCCGGATACAAGCGGCTGAAATGAGCTTCCTCCGTAGGGTGGCCGGGCACTCCCTTAGAGATAGGGTGAGGAGCTCGGCCATTCGGGAGGGGCTCGGAGTAGAGCCGCTGCTCCTCCACATCGAGAGGAGCCAGTTGAGGTGGCTCGGGCATCTATACCGGATGCCTCCTGGACGCCTTCCTCGGGAGGTGTTCCACTGGAAGGAGGCCCAGGGGACAGCCCAGGACACGCTGGAGGGACTATGTCTCTCGGCTGGCCTGGGAACGCCTTGGGCTCCCCCTGGAGGAGCTGGAGGAGGTTTCTGGGGAGAGGGACATCTGGGTGTCTCTGCTGAGTCTGCTGCCCCCGCGACCCGGTTCCGGATAAGCGGAAGACGACAAGTACGAGTACGAGTATGAGTAAATCCAAAAAATGGAAAAGAAGACTGAGCTGAAGGCAAGTCAAGACAGGAAGTGACACTCATATAAAGTTATATTAGAAAGGATTAAAGCAAGGCTATTCAGGAGACATCAGCCACAGCTTTTGCAACAATTCCAACAATTCCAAGAATACACGTATGTGTGACTTTATTCCTCAGAACAACACTTTTTATTGTTAGAACTGAGTCCTACAATCAGGCTTTTTCTTTTTTACTCCTTAAAATTTTTAGAATAAATATACCACAAATTTCTTTTGCATTATATTTAAATTAAGTATCCAGGAAATAACACTGATGCTAATCACTTTCAGATCAGTAGGTCCCCCTAAATGTGGCCAAGGACAGATTTATCTTCAGACTGTTAAATTAATGTAGATTTCTGTGTTCCAAAAACAATCAATTATAAGCAACTATTATATAATAAAGATATAAATAAATATGCCTAAGTCCACACAGATGGCAATTTGCTACTTTGGATGATTTATAATTGAAAGAAGTGATACGTTGTTTGTGTTACATGCCTATAATTGAACTGTTACAGCTTGAAATTGCTTAACAAGGTTTATAATCCAGCAATTTACACAGCACGGGGGACGGCCCAAAACAAATAATCCTCCACAGCAGAGACACGAGTTACCTTTAATCACCTGCTTTCACCCTAAAGAAATACTCTCTACCCTTTTATCTTATTACTGTTCTTCCTCTATAAAGTCAGATGTTCTGAAAGCTATACCAGTTTTATTTTTTCATTTCATAATTAAAAATATCTCAGGAACTCTAAAACAACTAAGACCACCAGAAAGAGCAACTGAATTAAATGGCAGTGCGCAGAAGGGCAGGAGAGTTCCCTGAGACTTCAGGACATTTCTGAGAGTATCGAACAAGCTACAGCATCACAGTGTGATACCTCTAGTGTCAAGAGGAAATCCAATAAAGTATTTTCTTCTGTGCATACGTAGTGTCTCTGCTGCTCATTTTAACAAGCAACATGCCTGAGTGAAGTTGGAAATCACAAAGAGATGTCAAGCTGTGAAGGAATGCACAAAAAAATTTAAACTGTGTTTCTTGAATCCATTTAGACCATTTCTAACTGAGAACAAGTGTTCCTATATGAGCCAATAATAACATGTTGTGTGACCCTATTTTACCCATTTAATACTCGCAGTTTAAATCAACCCTTATTCACAATAAGAGTCACATAAGTGATTGAGCTCGCCCCAAAAGATTTTCTTCAATACAATCAATCAACACTGCATTGAAGCACAAGAGAACTTGGTGTGACTGATAATGACTACTGGAGTGCCATTAAGGTGATGTTTATTCATTTTCGTCTTTTGGTGGTTGCCATATCATACTGTGTGATGTTTGTTGAGATTGTGTTTTAACTCTATTTTTGTTTTCACATATAGACTAAAGGTTTTGTATATCATAAACTATTTGAGTCTGTGCAGATTAATTCATTCTAGGTTTGCCTAGTCTATCTACCATTGTTTTCACTCTTGGCTCAATCTAAGGTAGTTCTAATTCCAAAATAAATACATTTTAAAATATGTACAGCATGACCTATTTCATGTTTGAATAATGTAAAAGGCTAAACTTATCAGTAGGCATGGGTTGGTTTTCCATTGCACGCAATAGAAAGGATTTAAAGGTTACTGTTTTATAACCACAACAATATTTCATTACACAGTTCCTATGGTTTAAAGTGCTCCTAATGAGAGAGCAGAGAACATGCTGGCCTGAGGGGAGCTTTCTCTGCATGGAGCTTAGAATAAAACAGAGCTGGATTTCCCCATCTGTGGCTGGACACTGCTAGCAAGCTGGCTGAAAGAAGTCTCCCAGATTTTTCACCCACTATCAAGAAAGACAAATTTGTCTGTTCGGAAATATTTCAGGAGGAAAAACACATAGTCATTGTGCTGAAGCATTGTTCTAAAACTTCAAGTGGGATTTCTGTTAAGCAGTCAACCTCCGCCTACCTACCTGTCCAAACAGCCAGACTAATAACCAACTAATACGAGCTTGTTATGCTTGTCGCTCTTAAGACACAAACAGCAAAAAGGGAACACATTCTGTTCAATAAGCACTTCAAAATGACAAATTAATTAGTTAGATGGTGAAACAGATTAACAACATTCCTAAGTAGATATGGTTAATTATTCCTTTTACAATTTTAAATTGCAAGGACGAAGAACCATAAGCATGTTTTTTAGCTCCATCACATCATCTGGGTAATTAGTCCAAAAAACACGCAGACATCAAATCACAATTTACACATCTCAAAATCAAAAGGTAAAAACACAGGAGCAAATGAGCTGATAAAAGCCAGAGAAAGTAAAAACAAAAGAAACAAAAACTTTATATAACATTCAAAGATTACCTGTAAGCACACAACTGCACATTAAGTCACATTCAATTATCTATTCTATTTTTATAAAGGGTAATGTATCCAGCTCTCTTTCGCAATCTTGGTGTTCAGAAACATCTGTCCTGAACGTGTAACTGCTCAAACACAGATGATTAAATCATTGAATTATCTCCTCAGCATGTCACCAAGGTCAGCAGCAGCCCGCTAATGAGCCATCAACTGGAATCTGCTGCACTGAAGCAGGTAAATATATAAAACATGCAGGGCGGTGGGTCCTGAAGATGAGAATGAAAAAGCACAGCTAATGCAGAGCAAGAAGTGACTGATTGCAGCCAGGTGTGGACGGCTGGAACAAAACAGAGAGGCAATCAGGAGAATTCAAAACAGGTGTTTGGAGAACCACTGGAAGCAATTTGTACAAGTTTGTTTCTAAAATTGACTAGGGGGGCACTTAAAGGTTTAAAAACTAAACTGTTAAAGTTGATTTACTTAAAATCTGCCTTTCCTCCGGGACAACCCAGCCTTCTTTTGCACACAATGAACAATCCAAAGGTTTCCTCAGAAACAAGATATGACACCAATCTTTCTACATAGTGAGTGAATGTAAACATTAACATCTTTTCAGTATGTAGGACTGTTATTCTTCAACTTCTTACACATAGAATTCCCCTATAAAGCAACTAATACTAACTAATACTAATACTTCTGCTAGTCTTGTTTATATAAACTAAAGGATGGATTGTCCTGTTACTGTGATCCTGGGTAAGTCAACCTGCATTCAGGCCTATACATACTCTGCAAGAACAGAAAAAAATGTGTTCTCTCTCCCAGGGCTGCAAGAACAAAATGATTTAATTCTGTTCTTGCAGTTCTAGTTTGGGAGTTCTTGCGACTTAGTAAGCTTAGTTCTTGAAACATCATCAAGGCAGAACATTTTTGGATTATAAACAAATGGTGAAGTAGGAGAAACCTATGTAGACTTCCCAGGGGGTCTGCACTTGAGTTCTGGTTAAGTATGAAATGTCCTTGACAGAAATAACTTTTGTCCTGTCCTTGCCGCTTTGGGTAAAAGAACAAAGTTCTTTTACTTGTGGATTATGCATTGGCCTACACTTACCAGGTCAATATTGCATTGCAGCTAATGAGCACTTTCACCAGAGCCTTTCAGGAGCTTTAATGCCCCTTGAATGTTTTTACATTTTGTTGAGTTATAATCACAAACTTTCTTTACAGCACTATCGTCAACACTGAAGTCATTTTTTTCATCGACTATATAAATAAAACTTAACCTGAACAGAACAACACCTTTCCCTGCGATTAGAGCTGTTAGTCTTTAATGGTTTGTCTCTATGATCTTTGCACATCTACAGACTGAAATTTTGGCCTGTTCTCTTTTGCAAGACAGCTCAAGCTACATCATATAGAATGGAGATGTTCAATGAACATAAATTGGAACTCTTTGCAGAAATTTCCCTTTGGATTTGTTTCTGGACTTTGAATGGGCCATTCTAGCAAATTAATGTACATTGATTTGCAATATTCAGTTGTAGCCTTTGCCAATGAGGACCATTCCTTACTATCAAAAGATAAACCTCTGCCCCAGTCTCAAGTAATTTGCAGCCTCAATCACAGGAATGCCGAATGACCCGTGGGCCTTTAGTGGCCCCTAGACTGATTTTGTGTGGCCCCAGCAAGCACAGGCAGTTGATGCAGATAAACTAGAGCAAAAGTGTTTACTTACAAATTTAAGTCTTTGAAAACATAAAATTGTAAATACAGCACAATGTATTCATCTTTCAATAAACATGGTTTTGGCTTTTTGTTTTTATTTCATAGTAAATAGGACCACAAAAAACCCAGCAAGCTTTATTCAAAAGCAGACCTGGGAGCCCCCAAGTATTAAAGATAGCTAAATATAGCAAAAGTCTTTAAAGAAAGAATGACCCTTTATTTTGCTCCATCCATCTTCCCATCAACTCTGGCCAGCTTCTCTGTTCCTGCTAAAGCGAAGCATTCTCACAAATGATTCTGCCAGCACCATGTCTTATAGTAGGCATAGAGTGTTTTACACTTATATTTTATTAATTTATTGCTATGTTTTTTAAAAGGAAAGGTTTTCAGTAGAACAAATACTGTACACTACATTTTTACCTCAAGTTAATTTGCAATGTCTGTACTTGGGCATTTAGTCACATAACAATATACATAACCTGTCATCTATGGTAAATAAACTGTAATACACCACTGATTTAAATCACTGGATTTTAATTAGGGGTATTACAGTAAGGAGGGTTGAAGTCAAATGCATATCAGTGTTTTATTTTTTAAAATAAAAACAAACACTGCATTTTTCTGCCACTTCAGTATCACAAAAAATCCCAAGAAAAGTGTATAGTTGTAACATGACAAAATGTGAAAAAAAGTCTAGGGCCTATGAATACTTAAGCAAAGCTGGTAATTTAATGCATTTTATGTCCAGACAGATTCTTGAAAAACACAAAGTTTATTATTATGAAAGTTGTTAGGGAGTGGGCATATGCCATTGATATTGTTTGTGGTATCATTACAGATTCACCTAGCATTTATGTACAATTAAATTAACAGTACAATATTTACAATTTGTACTGTATAACCATAGGAAAATATCTAATTTCCAGTTTTAAAGTGTCCCAGAAGAAGACACTGAACTCCAATTTCCTAGCATTGGCGTGTGAATCAGAAACACTTTGTACAGCACTTTATACGATCTTAAGTGCAGACCATTTACTGGACCTAGACAAACAGCAGATTTTAATCACAGAGCGATTGCTTGCAGCTTTGAGCAAGTGAGTAATCGTGGCTTTAAAAATTACATTTTCTATAGCAAAACTCTTCAGAAATCTGAAGCAGCTCGCCAAGACTGAAATGAAAAATACACTCTGCCCTCCACATCTCTGTAATCAAGCCTTTTTCACTGGCTGACAACAGGAAGACCGCTCTCTGCTTCCAGGTGAACCGGTCCCCCGCCTCGGACACCCAAACAGGTGCGGCCCAGATGCTACGTGCTCCCTGAAACAAGCCCCTGTGCTTCTCCATGACAAACATCTATTAAATTTAAATTACCAGCATTTTGTAAGATCAACTAAAACAACAGAGGTCATGGGCTGCATGCATTAGCAGACATCTCTGTAATATTCAGAGAACACTGGGGTGCTGCCTGCTAAACAGGCTCTCTGGGGACCGTTTTCTAATCTGAAGACACAACATGACGCAGCAAGCTGTTGAATTCTAATAACATATATCTGTCATGTCTAAGTGACAAGAAATGGCTACAGGAAATTGCTGATAAGAGTCAAACTCAATTGTTTTTGGCCAGACATGTGCCTGACATGTGCCAGAAATTTTCAAACAAAAATCTTCTTAACATTCAATTTTACAAGGACAGAAAAGGAGATTAAAAGAGAAAGAGAGAGAGAGGTTGCTCATCATCATCCAGCAGCTATTTATAGCACAATGCCAAATCTCAGCAAGGCTGCAGGTAGGCTCCCTATTTATTTTATTTAGACAGCAATAGAAAAAAAACAGTTTGATTCATTTCAACCAAACTAAAAAATTCTCTGGGGTGCCAAATCTCCAACTGAGACTGATAATACCATATTTCAGGAGAGACAAAACAGCAAGGAAAGGTTAAGACTACGAGGGTGGGGTAGAAAGAAATTAGCAAAACAGCATTTCTTAATAGACATTTGGCACCACAATGAACATAGCTACACACTATGGCACAAAAACATGACTTTCTGATTTGGGTTCATGCAAATTCCGAAATGGTAGCGCTTCTTAGCTCCACAGTTTTTAGAAGCTCATTATTCCAACTGCTGCAACATGCAACCTGTAAAATGGTGCCGAAAATTATTAATGTAAGTAAAAAAAATTTTTTTTAAAAACATCAAAGATTTTCTGCCAAAGCATACACATCAACAGTTCTAAAGTTATCCTGAATATTCATAGTTGAAATGTTTCCTCTATGAGGATAGTGAGTTCGAATATGTCCTAACTCCTGCATGCTACCGAGCTCCTTTGTTTTCTGTAGAAAACATTTCAGACTGTAAAAGATGCCAACTTTAAGAGGTGGGGTTTGGGGACCTACCTCTTTCTCCTTAAAGAAAATTATTAACAGCAAAGGAATATTTTGAAATAGAAGTACACACATGTTTTTACTAAGCAGTCTTTGTCTTAAAATGTTTTGTTTGAATATCTCAATTTGTAAGAATTCTTGAAATATTTTCAAAAAGCATTTGATAAGATTTTATGAAAACATTTCAGTGATTAATTTGCAGTTTCTTTCGCTATAATTCTCTAAATTAAGCTAAACCTTAAACTTAAACTAAGTTAAAAGGGAAATCATACATAAAGGCTCCACAAATATTTGTACATATTTCATTTAGCATGTTGCAGAGAAACCACACACTTTTTGGAGCCATCAACAAGCTTCTAGCCTAAATGTGGCTGGATATTCGACAGTTGGTAGCACTGTTGCCTTGCAGCAAGAAGGTCCTGGGTTCGAATCCTGGCCTGGGGCCTTTCTGCATGCACTTTGCATGTTCTCCCCCGTGTATGAGTGGGTTCTCTTCGGGTGCTCTGGCTTCCTCCCACAGTCCAAAAACGACTGTTAGGTTAGGACTGGCAACCTGTCGAGGGTCTACGACGCCCCTCACCCAATAACCAGCTCAAAAGCATGGAATGAACCTGGATTTTAACCATTGTCCTCAAAGTTTTAGAAAGGTTCAGGTTGGGGTCATTTAAAAATAGTTTTGACATGAGTCTAGGATAATTGTCCTGTTGGAACACACAGTTGTTTGCAGGTTTCACTCATCTAGCTCCATGGATCTCAAAATCTACCTTTAGTGGTACAATTTTTTGGTATTAATTATTTCCAAGGTAAGTAAATTAGCTGTAATATAGAGCAAATAAGCCCAAACAGTCAAAGGACGAGATGGTTAAATACACTGATATTTGCCTTAAACAGATACTCAAACTAGACTGAAGAAGAAAATATTTTCAATATTCAATATTTCAATATTCCAATAGAAACTGAAAAAAATGATGCTGAACTGAGAAAAAGTGCCATTAGCTACTTATGCTTCATTCTACTTACATCTGAAATTGGAGCTTGGATGTGGGAAGTCATACATTTGAAACAACTGAAGGATTTGCTAACTGTTGTACTTGATGACCATTAGTAATACAAGCTAAGAGCAAGGTATGTCTCTTCATTTTGTGCATTAAAGGAATATGTTCACAAATAATTTTACTATTTATGTGTGCGAAATATTTAATGACACAAACCATACCAGAAGGGCAGCCATTTTTAATTTTGGGATTTGGGTTGGAGAGAAAACCTTTCTCTTACTTTTTTCTCTTGGGATTGTGACTTTAGACAGCATTCCTGTTCATTTTTGTCTACTTTGAAAAACAACATTTCTAATTAAAACATGAGGTACTAATAAATCAAAAATATTTTTCTTTGTTTCTGTCAGGGTGACACTTTTTGGACTGTGTTGGTTTTGGGTTTTGTTTTTCCTCAGTTATTTTGGGTGTTAGGTTGTGTTTCTCCCTCGTTCATAGTTCCTTTAGTTATTGTTGTTTTTCTTATGACTTAGTATGGTTTTCGTTGTCATTTTTGCTATTATTATTATTATGATGATGATTATTATTATTATTTTGCTCTGTTTTCCTTTGGGTTCTTTAGTTTAGTTTCCCATCTTGTATCTCTGTGTTATTTATGGTTTGGTATTTGTTTACGTTTAGTTTGGTCTCTTGCTGTTCTAGTATGGTTAGTTTTTGAGTTCCCGTTTCTGGTGTCTTATTTTATAGGTTCTGTTCTGTTTATTGTGTGAGCTCTGTGTGTGGCTTTCTGATTCTGTAATTGTTTACGTTTTTCTGCTACTAGTTTGGTTAGTCCTTGACTCCTCGTTTCTGGTGTTTTGTTTCCTAGATTCTGTTCTGTTTGACTGTGTTTTTGATTGTATTATTAGATCTGTTATCTCCCTGTGTTCTGGTTCCTTGGGTTTGTTTACTGTTGGTCTTGTCAGGCTCCTCATGTTCTTGTTTATCCTTGTCTGGTTCACCTGTCCCTCTGTCTTGCGGCGTGCCTGTTCCACACCTGTGTCTGTTTTCCCTGATTACCTGCCCCATTGTTTCATGTCCACCTTCGTCTGTATTTAAGTTTGTCTTTGTCCTTTGTTCCATGCGGTGTCGTTACGTCTCTTTGACGTCTCTCTGGATTTAGTCCGCACACTGGATCCTGTTTTAAGTACCCTGTAAACTGGATATCTTGTCAACCTGCACCTCGCCTTCATGTAAGTGAACTCTGTAAATAAAAGACGAGTTTTGATCCCACTCTGCTTCCTCCGAGCTTGTCTGCCTTTAGACCAGCAACAAAATAGCCCATTATGACAGTTTCCTTCCTTTCATTGTTTTCTGTGACAAAAGTAAAGCCACTTTAAGTTGTATTGAAAGTAAAGTAATACATTCAAACCATATTATTTTGTCAGATTGCACTGGGGGGGTTGGGGTTTTGGGGGTCCTCCTTTCTCATTCTATCTAATTTGTACCAACACTACCACTAACAGTGAAACAGCTCAACAACTTGATGCTACTACCACCATGCTTGACAGTTGGTACAGTGTTCTTAGGCTTAAAGGCCTAAGCTCCAAACATACTTTTTGTCTTTGTGAACAAGCAGCTCAGTCTTTCTCTCATCTGACCACAAAATGTTTCTCCACAAGACTTTTGGCTTGACCATAAGGGGCAGTTGCAAATTTTAGTCAAGCTTGAACGTGTCAATTCAGAGGAGGGGGGAATCTTTTTTGATCAGTACCCTGTCAATGGTCAGTGGTGACGTAAAACTAAATTTGCTGTGGATATTAACACAGGTGTCCCAGCAGCTTTCAGTTTATGATCATCTTGAGTCTTGTTGGTTGCTAGGTTGTTCCTCAACATTCTACCCAATCAGCTTTCATCTGATAATGACAGCCAGATTTATCAGAAATGTGAGCAGATAACTGGTGCCTGTGTACAACTGCTTGGAATGATTATCTTGGAATTAATTAGAAATGGCTTTAAATGTTTACAGATTGTGTAAATCTACAATTCTCTTTCTTAAATCATCATTGACTGAAAAAAGAATCAAAGCTGAACTCAATCATGTTCACTAACAGCAGGATTGTTAAGTGAAATGGCAGGAATAAATTATTAAAAGCTCAAAATGCTCAAGAATAGTGTATGTAAACTTCATACCAGAACTGTAGGTATTTTCTTTGAGATTCACTGATTGCCAACATGGTTCAGTTTTATATGTATGGTGCTTTTATATAAACTAGACACAAGATGCCTTTAAAACAAACCTTTATTGCAAAATATTTACAGTCTCTTTATTGCATTCAATACTATTGAGAAATGCAGAAAATCCTAACAGTATAAGTGATGGCAGTGGTTTATATCATGGCAAATAACGCTCTGTATCGATTCAAAATACTCTCATTTAAAATCCTTTAAACTGGATTAGAGGAATCCACCAACATTCTTTAAATTCTGAGTAACACCTGGTTTATTTTCAGCACTGACGCTTTGTTGAACGCAGCTCTCATAATTTCTTAATCCTTATTACTCCGCTCAAATTATCTTTCAGCATTAGGATGATTAAAACTGGAACTCTCCTTTGCTGAGATAGACAGGTAATCTGAGCATGAAGCTGTGTTCCTGCAGGAGATGAGAAAGGCTGTGCAAACTGAGCCTCTTAAATCATGAACCCAGGCTGAGACAGTGCCATCAATACTTATTGGCACCACTGTTAAAGATTTGTAAAAACCTTAAAACATGCTCATATTTAAATCCAGTAGCCTCATTTGAATTTGAGTTAGTAAATAATTGTTTTTTTTATTAAATCACCAGTACCATACTTATGGGCACCCAGTTGTGATACTATGTACCACCCCCTTAAGCAAGAAGGACATCAGTAAGTCTTCTGCAACATTTCCTATCACACTGACCAGCATATAGAGAAAGGGAACTTAAACCATTCCTCTTTGCACAATCTCTCAGCTCAGTAAGATGCATCATCGAGCACTAGCCTGAAGGGATTCTTTGTTGAAAACCATACGCCTCCCTGACAAGAGGGCCAGGAGGCTGCTTTATCAGCTATCGACAGTAATGCAGGTTGAATGGTATTCGCGGCCTGAGCCGTTGGCTGATGCTATAATTAGTGTTGTTGGATTAGGATTCCTAGTTGTATGATGCCTCGTATTCTCGTCATACTGGAACGTATATATATATTCTTTTCGATCAGATTAACAGGTCTCCAGTTCACCATGTAAGATGGTTTGTACAATATGTTTTTTTTGAATCCCTTTTATCTGCTGCGCGTTTGACCTATGGTTGGTTGCAGTGGGTTTCGTGTGGTGTGATGGGGCCCGCGGAATGGCCAAATTTGTTTTAGTTTGGGTTTTTGAAAATTGGGTCCTAATCCTGTTTTCAAAGGAAGTGGTCAAATTGAAATGTGGGCCCTGTGCCTGGACCTCCCCCGTCCCTAACGTAGGGGGGCTAGGGATGTGGCGAGAGGAAGAAGGACGACTCCGGGGCACAACCCAATTCAGACAGTTGCTCCACCGAGTTCCTTAACCGGTGTGTGCCCCAAATTTGTTACGGCCACAAAGGGAAACGGGCGTAAACTGGGGGAATGAAGCGGACTTTGGGGGTTTTGTGTGAAAAAGACCTTCCACAATTTTTGAAAGGGTAATTAAAGTGGCAGACCAAGCAGGACTAGTTCCAGTTGTAGGAATGTTCCATTACGAATCGTTATTTTTAGTCAAACCCTTTAGTAGACTGGGTTGGGGTTTAGGGATATTTGTTCCAGGAACATAACAGGCCTGTCAGAAAGAATGTCCGCACCCCAGTGGCAAGCCAAACCTGGCGCAACTTGTGGGCTTTAACGCTGCACTGAGGTGCCACCTGTTGGTTGTGTGTGTCCCGGCCTGTGGGGTTTGGGGTTGTTGGGTGCCATGCATGTCTGTGTGCAAGTCGGTGTGAAGCAGTGTGTTGTTTAATTGGTTTGGTGGTCTAAGAAAAAAACCAAGGGAACAGTTTTGTAGACGGTCGGATGTGGGAAACCTGTAATTTGCTGGTTTGGTCAGGAGTCCCCCTCGCCTTTAAAGAGTAATTGGTTTTAGCTTTTAATCAGTGGGCCGTCCCCCCCCCCTGGCGGGGAGGATGGCCAGGGGGCGCAGGGGGGGTGGGGGAGGGGGGTGGGGGGGGGGAGGAATGGTATCAGACAAGTGGGTTAATGTTTTAGGGCTCTTCTGGATTAGGGGTGAAGGTTCGTTTGTGCTCCCCCATGGCGATAGGAATCAGGTCCTCCCGTCTGACAAGTGGCCCCCCCCCAAGGGAAGGGGGTCACTGAGTTACTGATAGAAGTGATTAGGGCTAATTCCGCGCATAAACTTCCCGCAGTGTGGTGTGCAGTTGGTCAGCAATCCGGCAAGGCCAAGGTTGGAAAGATGGGAAATCTTGACGTAGGTTGCAGTGACAAGCATTGGGGGGGGGCAATTTGTGGTGATTATTGCCTATGTAGTTGGTTTCGATTTTTGCAAACAGTGTTTGCATATGCATGGTATGTATGGGCAGCTGGATAGCTGTGGGTCATCAAGGCAAGGGGATTGGGAATTTATTTAAAAAGTCTCAAGAAAGGTATTTCATGGTGGCCCCTGACTTAATGTGGTTGAATCAAACATTGTGGGTGAGGGTGCGTACAATGGCCGGCCCAAATGGCAGGAGGGCTGCGGGGGGCAAGTCCTGAACGGCAGTTTGGGTAAAAAATTCCCTAATACAAGGACAGGTAGGGTGGGGGATTTCAGTGAGTAGCCAAACGTAGAAAGCAAAAGGGCTGAAGATACAAAATAGTCCCCCTGTATGGTTGGGTGTGGTTGGGTTCTCAAATTTTAAGCTGCTCATGTGTTAGGCTCGTTATCCTAATATAAGCGTGTGTGATACGGGGGCGATTTTCAAAGCCTGTTAGAGGGGAGATTATTGGTGGTAGCTCCAGAATAGACACGGGGTTGAAATTTATTTTCGAGGGCTTTTTAATGCAATGATCACAGATCCTTGCCTGGGGCAATATGTCTTTTATGTCGGAGCTATACAACTATATTATACGATAACTATAGGTAGTAATTCGGTGAAACCAAGTTAAATTGGCAGGACTTTTGCTAGAATCGGTAGTTAGCAGAAATGGTGTTAGAGGTCGCGTTAATGAAATCCACTCTTACACATAAGCCGGCGACAATTGGTAAATACATTTAAATTTATGTCTCTGGTAGGAGGGATAAACTGGGAGACTCTAAAAAGTGTAATTGTCTGGAGTCTGCACAAAAGCTCTTTCATATGCAACACTGTTAGAATATTGCAATAATGGAGCGTAAAGAGTTGGTATTAACTGAAACCCAGTGTGTTTTGATCAGCACTACCCTGCGGCGCAGACTACGGAATGGTCACAGGGGGTTGCGGCATGTTGCCGAGGACGAAGACAACGCTGCCGAGCCGGGGGCAAGGGCAGCGATCACGACATCTAGACCTTGTTGCATTGTCAGGTTGGCTAGCGTAAGATGTGTGAAAGGAGTGGAAGCTAGAATGAGGGTGGTGGGCCAGGGATGGTAGAGACATTGATCCAGGTACGTACAGGGGGTATGGCTTCGCATTTATGCAGAAAGTAAGGATCAGAGAAAATTATTAATCACAGAGACAAATATAGTCGGACACGTGATCCGGGAAATAAAATATGTCAATCACTAAACAGATTGATCATAAGTTCATCTGAATGTAGAAAGGACACACATAGTATAGAATTAACACACATAAAGAGGTGACGACAAGGGGAACACATAAAAAATCAATATTAGGTATGAGTAATAAACAATAATCATGGAAAGTGACCACAACAGCATACCAAAACACATGTATAGGAGGTGGTATATGGAGGGCAAGTATGAGATGCATATGGGTTGTGATTTCCAAGGGCTAAGAACAGATGGGAGGGGTGGGGGGGAGGGGGGGGGATAGGGGAGAGGGAAGCTAGGGGCGGTAGAAGAAGGGGGGTGTAGGAGATCTGTTTGAGGGGGACATGCTGGTAAAAATTGGGCTGAGGGAATAGGGACACCACATGCCTGATGTTTCCTGAACACAAGCTCCTCAATTTATTTTATGCTATTGGGATTTGCTCCAGGCATTTCCACAGTGGTGGCTTCAAATATCGAACCTGCAAAACTACAAAGGGGTCAGCGTAGAGGAGGAGAATGGATGGATGGGTAGGTGGAGATGGTAGAACGGTTGGGGATGGGGATTGGAAAGGATGGTGGATGGATGGGGTGGATGTGATGGCGAGGATGGTGGATAATCTGTGTTGTCCACGCTTTCATGGGCCTGCTGAAGGGGTCCCGTTTTTTCAGCCGGGGTGCCATGCTGCGGTCTCATCATTACATTGATGGATAGCTTCTGAAATTAGGGCTTTTATCATTTAGGCCTGTTTTTGGAAGCTGCGGATACCAAACCCACATGAAGAAAAAAGTGCATTATTATATGTATATATATATATATATATATCTTTTTTTTTTTTACTGCAACCCAGATGTTTTAGTATTAACGTTTAAATAAGATTAATCTTACCTTATTTGCATGCTGCCTGTGTGCTTTCAAACCTTGATCCTGCCGTCTATTAACGTTTGATGAAGTTAATTTACTTTGATTTATACAGTTTGACAATGTTTATTTGTCCCTTTAGTCCTAATTTGTTCCTGTTTGCCCCATTGATCTAAATTGATCCAGCAGACATGTAAGCTGACATCTGCACAGCATCCCTTAAGAATACTCTGCCCGGAGGTAATTTGTCTGCAAAAAAAGAATATGGATACACTCAAGACGTCTTAAGATGTCGATTCATTTTGCATAACACTGAACTTTCTAACCACTGCCTACATGGTTTTAATTTCTTTTTACCAATAAGTACAAAAAGGCCCAATACAATGTCCACCCACATTTAGCTGCAACTACAGATTAAAGTCTTTATGTCTCTCCCAGATTAACACATTTACTGAATGAAATTGATGTTCTATCTTCTTTCCAAAATAGCCCATCCTCAGTCACATTGGATAGAGAGCAAATTTCAACAGCAATTTCTAAAATTTGCCATAGATTCTTAATTGAATTTACATCTGGTATTTGAATGGGTCATGCTAACAAATGAATAGGCTTAGATCTACACTATTCTACTGTACCTCTAGTTGTATGTTTAGGGTCGTTGTCCTGCTGGAAGGTGAACCTCTGCACCAGCCATTAGTCTTTTCCAGCATCTAACAGCTTTCCTTCAAACAGTGTACTGTATTTAGCTTCATCCATGTTCCTATCAGCCTCAGACCAGCTTCCCTGTCCCTGTAAAAGAAAAGCATCCCCGCAGTATGATGCTAACACAACCATGTTTAACAGTGGAGATGGTGTTTTGTAGTTATTAGATTTCCACCAATAACTTTCTTATTGCCCAGCTTCCAGGCCAGATTTGTTGGGCAGTTAGCTAACCGTTACTCTGTCAACAGAGCCTCCCACCTGAGCTGTGGATCTCTGCAGACTTCTAATAGTTAGGTGACTTTTGAAGGCAATTGGTTGGATTGGGTCATATTTAGGGGTATCAAATTAAAGGGGCTAGATACAAACATACACTACACTTCTCATATTATAATTTGTAAAACAAGCGTACAAACTAATCGTCATTGGCTTCAACTTCACAATTATGCTCTTGTTTGTGTTGGTCCATGACATAAAGTCCCAATAAAATATATTGAAGTTTGTCGTTGTTCCTGCATCCTGGAAAGCAAGCAGGGATATTGCTTTAAATCTGCAGCTCCAATAATTGAAATCCCCTTTCTATCATGAACGTTTTGTCACCCCTTAGCTTGACAATAATCTGAAATGTCATTGATCCCTGCGGGAAAGTTACACGTCCACTCCTGGCCTGTGGAAAACGTCAAAGCGCAGAGGCCATGTGCAAAACGAGCCGGGGGCTGCAGGAGATTCAGAAACTCGCTCTTAAGGAGGGAAGAAATACTCTTTCTGTAGCTGGTAGCAAGTTAATCACCAAATTTTGTTCAACAGTCTCTGTTGTGACCAAATCAAAACCAAAAGGTGAAGATGCATTAAATTGCATATGAAGCCATTCTTTATATGACTAACACAATGCGAACAGGTGGCACATGTGCAGCAATATAATTGTTTTTTTCAGAGAGCAACAACAAACTTCTTTATGCAACAGAAATGTCATGACTTCAAAGGCCCCCACTGATGCTGTCCTGTCAGCTCTCATTTCTGCAAATCCAGTTCATCAAATGAGCTGTATAAAAACACTCCCTGCTATTATTAGCACACTAAAGCCCTCTGTATTTCCCTTTATACATCTGCTGGTTTCTACTTTGCAATGGCTATTCAGCCTCTGACTCAGTCTTTTATATAATCTCAATATGTAAACACATGTTAATTTAATAACTGTAACCCAGTAAATGTGTCCATATGTTGTGACAGTAGATGCAGATTTGTCTTCACCTCACTATTTATTCTATAACATTTGACACCACTGACTTGTATCACCCGGAGGCAAACGCAGAGAAACAGGACAAAGCCCGGGTCTGCGAGACAGATAAGGACCAGACCGGGCTGTCTCACATGCGGGAGTCCGTGTCGATTGTCGCGCATTCCGTCACGGACTCCATCCATCCATCCATCCATGCATCCATGCATTCATTAATGCAGCTGTCGCCGAACCAGCGTGAGACACAGAGGTCTACCTGTTAGCACGAGACCACCCGTGATGTTACGTCCCCCTTACCTCTCCCTTTTGTCTCCTTTGACATAGTGTCCTCTCCGGTGCGCACCGGTCTACGCAGCTCGTCCCTGTGTTCTTGCTGGTCGGAGAGTTAATTAAGCAGCAGCTCTGCCTCCGTCCCTCTCCTGGCGGCTGCACCTGCCAGACTGTAGCAGGGTGAAGCGGGCACTACCTCGTCGCTCTTCTCCCTCCTTTAAATATCTTTAAGCGGCGGAAGAAAAGGGGCTTAAAGCCACTGCGGAGCTCTCATTCACCTGTGCAAAGTCCAGTGGAGCGCCGTGCCGCAGACATAGCTACTTTAAATGTGTGTTGTATCTGTGCAGACTTTGCTCACATATCATGCCCACCCAGCTCCAGCTCTTCCCGTCCGTCTCTCTCCTCTCCTCTCCGCCGCAAACATCAGCCGGAGTTGCTTCACACGGAGGCTCCGCTCTGCAGTTCGACTGCCTCCAGCGGTGCGCGCAATCCCGGACTGCTGCTGCTGACGTCCTCTGTCTCTTCTCTTCACAACAAACAGAGCAGCAGGCTAAGGACAGTGATGTGAAAGCAAAGTGACATGGGCAAACTTGAACAGTTTAAATTAAAAGTTTAATAAGCTCTAAAGTAAGTTGTTGCTTCTATTCTCTACACATTTTTTTGGAACTTTGGTTGCTCTTCCTGTATTTTCTGTCCAGTCTCTGTACCTGAACTAAGCAAAATGTCCCTAAATTTCTTTAATATGTTGTACCGCTAAAACCACAAGCCTCACTGTATTTTTAATTGGAATTTGGAAAAGCTGTGAAGTGGAAGAAAGATTATACAGGGTTTTGAACATTTGTCAGAAACAGAAATGTGAAAAGTAGTTTATTCCTATACCTCTACATAAAATCTAATGCACCCAATTGCCTTAAGAAGTCACCTAACTAGTAAATAAATCCACCTGTGTCTAATTTAATCTCTGTATAAATCCATCTGTTTTTTGGAGGCCCCAGAGGTTAGTTAGAGAACATTAGGGAACAAACAACAACATAAAGATCAAGGAGCACAGCAGACAGGTTAGGTACAAAGGCGTGAGGAGAATTAAAGCAGGGTTAGGTCACAAAACAATATCCCCAACTTTGAACATCAAACAGAGCACTGTTCAATCCATCATCCCAAATTGGAAAGAGAATGGTACAATTGCAAAGCTATCAAGACATGGCTGCGAAAGGAGAAAATTAATCTGAAGCAGCCAAAAGACTCACGATAACTCTGGAGGAGCTGCAGAGATCCACAAATCATTGAGGAGAGTCTGTTGACAGTACAACTACTAGTTCTGCACTTCAATACAAATCTGACCTTCATTGGGAAATGGTAAGGAGAAGCCCATTATTAAAAAAAAACAAACCTAAGAATCAAACATAGTGAAGAAGGTGCTCTGGCTGGAGGACACCAACATTTTACTTTCTAGGCTACATACAAAAAGCTATGCGTGTTAACACCCATAAAACACAATTCTTACAGTGAACGTGGTGGCAGCGTGGTTTGGAAATGCTGTGGGAATGCTGTTTTTCATCAGAGACATTGAAGCTAGTCAGAGTTGATAGAAGGATGGAGCTAAATACAGGAGAATCCTGGAAGAAAACCCTTGAGACACAGATAGAGGTTCACTATCCAGCAGGATGACAACAGTAAACACATAGCCAGAGCAAATTAGATTAAATTATATTCATTTGTTTGAATGGCCCAATCAAAGCCCAGACCTAAATCCAAATGAGAATCTGTGACAAAATGCTGACGTTCAAAAATGCTCTCCTCAGCTAATTTGGAAATATGAATCTCTGCCTCTGGTCTGAATAGCTAGAGGCATACCTTAAAAGAGGTGTGAGCCATCACCCCTGCTAACTATCCATCACTGAAGCAGCAGGTGCCTACTTGGTCATGCAGGGGCAGGCACCCAAGCAGAAAAAAACAATTTTGGCTCTTTAAGAGTTGTGGCTCAAAAATAGAACCTTCCAAAATCTAGCTCATGCTTTACAGGGACGAAATTAGGCCCACGATTAATTTTCCCACAAAACTGCTTGTTATGAGCATTTAAATCTAGCAGATGTTTTATCTTATGGGTAACTCTAATTCATTCTTAAGCCATATCTGAGTGCAACACTTGACCGGAATTGCTGTAAAATACCTCCTCTCACACATTACGCCATCATCGCGTGTGAAGTGGTCATAGTAGCACCTCATGTTTCCAACCCTTGCTTCCTCATATGTGATTACGCATGAGATCCCACAGTCCTGGAAACACACACGTCCACGCAAATTAATATTGATCCCGGAAAACGCCTGTAGCCGGTGCATCACCCTAGAATATGGGAGATAGACATGCTACATTGCAACACTCCAAAAGGAATGCACAAAAGCAAATTGTTTTTATCATGGAACTCAGTGACAACATACTTCTTGTGCAGAGTACTGAGCTCAGATTCCACAGAGGAAAACTAATTGAAAAGGCCTCAAGGCCAGGAAGTCAGGGAGACAGATAGCACTGATTACACCAAATGACTGCACTGACAGCGTCCAAGAGAGGAAAAAAAATGCTAATTGAATTAAATCAGTAGCTTTTGCAAAGCTATCTCATACATTCAAAGACAAGCCTTGACTGTAAACAGGAGACGTAGCACCCTGAATTCAATAAGGATCCCTGCAAAGAACACTGTAAAATCAGTTTAAAAAGTCTGTTTTCAGAAGTGTGAAACTCGGGACAATAAAACTCTATTGCAAAGATGTCAAAGGTTGATGAAGTACCCTATAAGGACACAGAAACTCTCCCTAGTAACTCTATTTATAATCACTGTGGGGATTTTGGAAAACAGAGGCAACATCTGCTTTAGCAGCACAAAGCATCTTAGGAGCTATTAAAGAGTCACAAAATGCAGCATACTGGCGAGTCAGCAAAAGGAATTGATCAGGTGCATTCTTTTAGTTTCTGTCTCCTGCTGCTTCCTTATGAGCAGACAAATGCACTCTATATCAAAGGTACTGAATTTAATAAATCACAAGAAATATCATTTATTTATAATTTTTTAGTTAGTACTCCTGAAAGATAACATAGTCAGTCATTTTCTACCGCTTATTCCATAGTGGGCCGTGGGGGAGCTGGTGCCTATCTCCAGCAGTCTATGGGCGAGAGGCAGGGGTACACCCTGGACAGGTCGCCAGTCCATCACAGGGCAACAAACAAACATACAACCATGCACACACTCATACACCTAAGGCCAATTTAGAGAGACCAATTAACCTAACAGGCATGTTTTTGGACTGTGGGAGGAAGCCGGAGTACCCGCTGAGAACCCACGCATGCACGGGGAGAACATGCAAACTCCATGCAGATAGACCCCCGGCTGGGAATCGAACCCAGGACCTTCTTGCTGCAAGGCAACAGTGCTACCAACTGCGTCACCGTGCAGCCCACATAACATAGTAATCTGTCCTTTTCTCTCTTATTCATGTACTGTATATTTACCATCACAATAGTGCGTAACTGCAGCAGAGAACAAACAGCATCATGAAGACCAATAAGCACAGCAGATGGGTCAGGGATAGATTTGTTGGGACATTTAAACCACAACAGTATCATAAGATTTCATCATCTCACACAGCACTGTTCAATCCATCATCTGAAAATGGAAAAATGTTTGACACAGCTATAGGCCAAGTAAGACATGGTCATCTACCTAAACTGACAAGGTGAGCAAGGAAATCAATGGTCATAGAAGTAGCCAAGAGGTAACTCTGGAGGGGCGGCAGAGATCCCCTGCTCAGGTGGAAGAATCTGGTGACAGAACTATTAGTCATGCACTCTACAAATCTGGCCTATGGAGAAATAGCAAGGAGGAAGCCACTATTGAAGGAAAGCAGTAAGATCTCCAGTTTAAAGCATGCCATGAGCCATATAGGGGACACATCTCTCGGAACACATCAATAAACATGGTGGTGGGGATGCTTTTCTTCAGCAGAGACAGGGAAGCTGGGAAGGCAAACAAAGAGCAATTGTGGAAGAAAACCTGACTGAGGTAGAGATTTCCTTTTTAAAAAGACAATGACTTTAAACATAACGGCCAGAGTTACAGTAGAGTGGTTTAGGTTACTACATATTCATGTGTTGGAATGGCCCAGTCAAAATCCGGAGCTAGGTCCAATTTAGAATCCGTGGCATGGCTTAAAATTAGTTTTTCACATATGCTCTCCATCCAACCTGAGTCATAATGAGAAGAAATGTCAATCTGTAGGTGAGCAAAGCTGGCAGAAACATACTTTTGCAAGACACTCTACCTAGCTGTGAGTCACGTTATCTGGTCATTTAAAGTATTTGCTTACCAAAATGTGTACATCAGAAAACATATTATAAAACAATTATGTATGTTTGAAGGTTCAAACCCCCAAGAACCAAGAAAATAGCTTATTCTGTTCAGTAGCAGTGACTTGTATGAATATTCTTCAACATAGCACTTCAGTTCTGTAGCTATGATGGACCTACCAAAACTGTGAGGTTTTGAGAGGCATTGTCAGTCAACTTGTGTCAGTTTGAGATTTAAAAAAAATAAACTGTTTATACTTTAATCCTGTTTTTTTGTAGAACAAAGAAGTATACAGGTCTCTACCATCATTGGATTACTTTTAACTCAAAAGACATGTTTTGTTTTTATATACATTTGTAAATAGATGCAGTGATGCATAAATAATAGATGAATGAAAAAATGTATTCTTATTATTAATTGACAAAATATTAGATATAAATGTGTCCATATGTATGTTGAAACCAGCTCAAACTTCCCACCTTTTTTGTTGTTGCAAATCTCTGAAAGAAAATACAGCCTAAAAATGATTTACCAAAAACTATGCATTTGCATCAGAAGACATTTCAGTGCATGCTACAGCAGTACTGCCTGACAGACTGCTCAACAATGGCCAGCCTTGATGCTAGCATGACTAATAAGCCTGAAGACTCGACATCCATCTGATATGAATACGGAGTATCGGCTGTAAAAGAATGTCTTAAAGTCAAAAATGTGACATACTTTACCAACATACAATAGTTCCCCCTCGAAGCGTCACAAATGTGCTGCAGTCAGTTAAATCCTGACCAGTTTGGAAATTAGCTTTGATAATGAGTCAGTGCTGGCTGGAGGCAAGGTCTAACCCTTAAGCTCATTATAAAATGGAATTATATGCAAAGTTGTTGCTAATTCTGGTCTTTTTACAGTAGCATCTGCATGTGTACAGTAGCGACTCGGAGGAAATAGTTATGCCCCTTAGACCTTTTCCACATTTTTCATGTTACAATCACAAACATCCATGTATTTTAGTGTTTTTTATGTAATAGACCAACACAAAGTAGTTAATAACTATTAAGTAGAAGGATATGTTTTATTTTTTTTACAAATAAAAATCCTGAAATTGTGGTTTCATCCACCTGCTTGAGTCAACATTTTGAAGAGCCACCCACTGCTGCGACATCTGCAAGTCTCCCCTAGCTCTGCTTTTTCAAAAACTAGCTTGAGCTCAGATAGGATAGAGTATCTGGAAACATCAAATTTCATGTTTTCCTACAGAATCCAAGAATACATGTCTGGACTTTGACTGGGCCATTTTAACCAATGAATGTTCTCTCATTCTCTAGCAACTTGAGTAACAGGTGCTTTTGTTCTGGACTGAAAACCGTGAGCATCAACAAACCTTCGCCTCTCAAGACCACCTGCTTGCTTGGTAGCTCCTGACCCCTGCACACAACAGAGTGCAAAATGCTTTGACCCAGCTGCCTATCCATCACATTTTGGCGTTCGGAAAGTCTTTAAAATTCTCATGCTTGCTTTCAGGCGACTTTATAATGAAAGTTTGTCACCTGTCAGTACACATCAAGTTATATTTGCTGCATATTCCGATTTGTCCTCTAAATTTCTGTGGCATAACAGTGAAGAAAAATTAACTTCTCTCATCAGAGAACAAGCAACACTTCCTGACGATTCAAGCTGACTAACCTCCATATGTCAGTTCAGAAGCAAGCCTGTATGGTATATATTTTGTTGAACACCCAAGTACAGCCATGAATAAAGATGGAGCTAAAATTTTGCAGTCAATGTATGAGCGCTGCTGCAAGCCAGTCCCCACAGTCCACAGAAACATCTGCATACGTCCTTCCCGTTCTGGCTGAATGCCTTTCATGTCGCTGTAAAAGGACTCAATACTTTTTCTAAATGGGCCAAGTATGTCTTGTTTTCTCTGTTGTCATAATTGAGACTTTTACTATTATTATGGTTGATTCAAATTGTAATTATCTGTAATTCATTATCTAGTGGCCTTATTTTCCTGTAGTATATTGGGCTACACTGAGGGAAGTGTAATTAAATCAATTTAAACCTCCCCAAAAGGAGAGCCTTTATGGTCTAATACATCCCCATTTCCCTGTGCTCAGACATACTGTAATATTCCATTAAACATTGAAAGAAAGGAAGAAACTGAAGCACAGAAACCCTTTATTTAAGAATAAAGCAAAGGAAGAATTCAAGCAGCAGTGGAAAAAAACATGAGTTGTGATTTGCCTTCCAGAGATTTCTAAATGGAGACCATGTGGAATTATTCATTTCCGTATTTCACGATGAAAATAGAAAGTGTGAGTAATCCTTGGGGAGATTTAAACCAAGTGCAAAGGGAGGACAGTTATCTTATAATCCTCTGTAATGTCGTAATGGTCTCTCCAAGCTTATCTACCCTAAACTAACTTTCCCCGAGGAATACTTTCACAGATACAAATGGACCATAAAGAGTGATGAGACCATTGCTTCCCTGTGTAATTCATTTATCATCTGCAGCAGCGTCTTTAAAAATGACTGACATCTCTGTAAAATAACATTCTATTTCACTCAAGACATATAACAAAGTTCAAAAATAAATACAAAGGCTGTGAAAAAAAAATCATCTTTCAAAATTTGCAAAATTCTATGAAAATAAATATTTGTAGTTTTGTGTCAAAAAGTTGTTCTTGTCTAAAAACGCAGATTTAATACAATGAACAAATATATGGTACAGCTAATTGGAAACTGCAGCAGACACAGTGCTGTGGCATCCTACTGATTGCTCACAGCTGCAGCTGAAGCAGGAGGTGACTGGATGGGCTGCAGAAACTCTGAGGTGAAGACGGCTTCAGCGTACTCCTCCACAACATCCTGAAACTCTTTCGCCACGTCAGCCAGTGCCTCTGATAGCAACTCCTCTGCCAGGCTGCAGGACAGAAACAAACATTAGACAAAACAGGCAGAGTAACAAGGAACCTTTCTAATCTGACTGAAAATTCAGCTCTAATGTTAGGGGAGTTAAAAGACTACTATCTAAAATGTAATATGCGGGAGTTTAATACAAATCATTGACTGCATCACTAAGTATAATCATTTATCACCACTATAAGCTAATTACATCTGATTACATCCAGTACCTTGTTCTTTTGGTCATGATTCATATCTCATGACCCCAAGTGAGAACTGGAATGTAGAAGGAGTGGGAAATGGAGAGCTTTGGTTTTTGGCAAAACTTTACCATAAGACCAGAGCACCCAACACAAGCCTGCAGATGAGGCTCCAAACTGTCTCTCTGTTTCCCGCTCCAACCTACCTTCACTCTCGAACAAGACACCAAGACGCCTACATTCCTAATCCACCTTTTTCTAGTTGATAACAATGGCCTCAGAATACAGAAGCTGGCTCCTTTCCCATCCGCTTACTACTCCAGCACATGAGGAAGGTAGTAGTTTGAAAATGCCAATAGAACCACATCATCTGCATAAAACAAAGATGAGACCCTAGGATTTCAACCTACATTTAGGACAAGCTCAACTTTGTGACAAGAATGCAGACATGGCTCTTGCTTTGGTTATACAATATCAATTATATAACATCTTTTTAAGAATTTGTCTAGATTAAGAAAGAAAATCTTGAAAGTAAAAAGTGTACAGCCAATCGGGCTAAATGTATAATGCACCACAGCGTCTATTAGGGTTTTTAGCCTGGTGAATGAGGTCTAGAAGACAACATGTAAAAACTGCCACAAGCCACAGTTGGAACATTATCTGGGTCAACACACACACAAACATCACAACAGGGAGGGGTGAGAGTGCACTCAAGAAGTCCAAAAACCCCATCAAATCTTTAAGATGTCAGGATAGCAAAAACAATCAGAGTAATTGTATGTTGTTGAACATTTAAAGGGTAAAAACAAGAATGATTTACTCTCAGCAGCAGACAGGGAACAACACAGAGAAGACTGTTTGATTGGAACAGCCATTACGAGGTATCACAGTTAATATACCTTGAGTCATGCTTGCTGCTCTGAACAGCTCGCTGTGCTTTACATATTTAGCGCATCAATAATTGTGTTGGATGAGATTAATGTAATTTAGGTCTCAGAATGAGTAAGTTAATTCAAACACAGTTATTATCCTCCTTGGTTTTGCCAAGTGTTAAAGTCAGAACTCAGAATAGCTTCAAGGATGCATGTTTTCCATGTTTTGGCAGTGCTTAAGATTCTATGTAGCATTCAATCTGTCAGCAGACAGATTGAATGAGAACCTCCAGGTGGTGCGGCTGCACACCAGTACCCGGCTGCTCATTAGCATCTCATCACTCAGGAAGGATGCTGCACTGTGTCACGATTGCAGGGGGGTGTAAAAACCAACGTGTGTCTGGAATCTGCCTTCAGAAAGAGTAAAATAATTGGATATCCTCACACAATATTGTTTTTTTTTTCTCCCCTAAAATCAGAGTTGCAGAAATCTATCTCTAGTATCTCTTAATTCCCTGATATGGGACTGATAATGAGCATGTTATACATTGACTCACACACCGTGGTAGGATGGGACATCAGCTCCAACCTCTGGTTTGAAGCTGATGTCCCACCCTACCATACAATAACACACAAGTATCTGATAAAGAGAGAAGAACTGCAGAACTAGTATCAAACTTGTGGATTTAGAAAGTACACCAAGCTGAAAGAGTCTCTGATTTCTATTCAATTTCATAATTATGCACTACTTTGTGCTGGTCGATACAACATAGTCCCAATTTAACACATAAATGTTTGAAGGTGTAACATAATAAATGTGAAAAGGTTCAAGGAGTGTAAATACTTTACAAGGTGATGTAAAAGCTCTGGGAAGAAGGTCAGAATAGAAAGCCTGGGCCCATAGGCTAACACATTGGAAATATGTTAAATATTTTAAAGCAGACTTTTAACACAAACGTTTCAGCTTTTTTTGTTTGTTACCTGTCTGCAGCAACCCAGGGGTTGAAGCTATCAATAACCCCATGAGACACAGCACGCAGGTAGGTGTTGTAGTCTTCCTTGTACTGGCGGATGCTTTTCAGCATGCTGCTTGGCACTGAGATAACAGTCCTGCTTTTCTCTGCTCTGTCATCGGACACTATTTTGTTTGTGGCTAGGTGCTCCTCCTGGATTAGGTCCTTTGTCGGGCTGTTCTCAAACAGGAAACTGTGACTGGGGAAGCAGAAGGAGAGGCCCATGAGGGCGGTATATCATTATGTATAGTAGAGCATAGGACATTGTAGATAGTAGCCTTTTAATTCTAAACAAACAATCATTTACATACTAGAAATTCTTGCTTTTCCCCATGTGAAGTTGAGCATGTTGTTTTTAGGAAAGGTATCAAGTGCAGGGCAACGGTCTGGTCTGAGCCTTGTTTTGAATGAGCATGGTCTCAGCTGGGCATCACTGAGTCCTGGCTTTATAATCCTCTCAGTTCAGACAAATCCGCCTGGCTCTTGTAACGTCCCTCTCTGAGCTATATTTAGCAGTGCAGAAGCCCTCAGGCAAACAACTTCTTTCTATTGTGCTCCTTGGACCTCAGCTGAACTCACATCAGTTTTGACCACAGGGACTATGAGCAACGCAACAGCCATAAATATTAAAATGGCAGAACAGTCAACTTTGTTTCCACTCTCAAACTAGTTGATCTGCAGTCTGATAGGGCATCAGAGGACCAATGTTGCAAAAGCAGCATAAAAGCACACTGCCGGCTCACGTATTATTCATAGAGTCAAGGGGGCACCCAAGCTTTTTCTGACAAGGTGGCAAATAAACATATTCTGGTACAAAAGCTGCTTGTAAACATACCATCTTCGCTGTCACGTGACTAAGATGTCTTCAAGTAATCGGGAGAGTGGGAAAATACAGTTTTTAACCTGGGTTACACCTGCAAAAGCAAAGAGGACCTTGCTCGCTGAAGGTGAAAGTAGAGAGTGGAATGATTAGAGGAAGTTATGGCAATGTGATAAAGGTACTTATTTATTTATTAACCACAGAGAGTCTGGATTGCCGGCCGCCTAGACTGATGGATAATGAGAGGATTAATAAGAGAAGCAGCAAAAAGGCTCATGGTAACTCTGGAGGAGTTGTACCGCTCACAGCTCCCAGCTTAAGTAAGAGAATCTGT
This sequence comes from Crenichthys baileyi, assembly GCA_036173005.1. Classification (NCBI taxonomy): domain Eukaryota; kingdom Metazoa; phylum Chordata; class Actinopteri; order Cyprinodontiformes; family Goodeidae; genus Crenichthys; species Crenichthys baileyi. The sequence continues at coordinate 89,467 of JAHHUM010001894.1, read as the reverse complement.
TGATGCAATTATTATTTGTGCACTCTTCAAATTTTGCATTCATGGAAGAGTGGCAAGAAGAAAGCCATTGCTGAGGGACAGTTAAACATGGTGGTGAAAGCATCATACTGTGGGGATGCTTTGTTAAGCCTGGACAAAGTTGCTGGACAAGGCCACTAAAAATAGTAAATGGTAGTTCTGACTCTAAAAATAGAGTCAGAACTACAATGGAATGGCTTAAAACAAAGCACATTTATGTTTTAGAATGGCTCAAATAAATCCCAGACTTTAATCTAATTAGGAATCTGTGGAAAGATTGGAAAATTGCTGTTCACAGATGTTCTCTTTCCAATCTGACTGCGCTGAAATATTTAGCAAAAAAGAATGGGCAAACATTTCAGTCTACAGATGTTCAAAGCTGTTAGAGACACACCAAAAAAGATCTGCAGCTGTAACTGCAGCGTCTAGTGGTTTTTACTCAGGGCGGCTGAAAACATTTGCAAAGATATCGGAAAACCACGAGCCATTTTCCTTCAACATCGCATAACAATGAATCACATCACTTCATTTTGGGCAAAAAGCTACTGCCTTGAAGCGCCTGGGATGATGACATGCATGCTTTAACATGGACACAGGCTGGGATGGAAAAAATAGGTAATAGACAACAAGAGGTAAATTAAGTCAGAATTACAGAAAGAGTAAAGAAACTGGTTTTACAGAGCCATAATTATAAATATCAAACTACAAATCTAAAATTTACTAAGTGATAAAATACTTATCCAAAGATGGAAAGAGAGATGAAAGGTTTCCAGTATTGCTGAGTGGGGCTTTCATCTCTTTTATCGATTTGTTTGACCTGCTGATGGAGCAGCGGTTGGTCGGTCAAAATCATCCAGGTTCTAAATCTGGGCCGCTCACCATGGATACATACAGTAAATCTTATCTTCCTCTGTGCTCATGAGTGAAAAGATGAAATCGCAAGCTGCATTGTCTCGGTGGTTACTCGGAAGTGTTCAAACAAACACAGTGAAAAAGGTAGACAGAGCAAGAATAGATGTTGTTTTGGAAAAAGTAGTCATAAGGGACAAAGTCGACGTTAGCACCAGTAAGAGCTGAAGGAAGTGAAAAACAGACGCATGATGTTACCACTGATGGGTTTTTGTTATTTTCTCCACCCGAGGAGAACAAAAACAGTCCGTATACCTGTAAAACAACAAACTATTTTACATCAAGTTTTCATTTTCAAATCTGATTTATTTTTTCAAATGTGCTCAGTATTCAGATTTTTCATTCTCTGCTTCTATAACAACATCCATAAAGCATAAAATCAGGGCAAAAAACACCAAATATGAGACTGCAGGAGTCTTAGTCATCAAACAGTGCATTTGCAAACGCCTCCAGTGATAAGCAAACTGGCAAAAATCTGTGGCTTTATCACTGTCACATGAATGTTTTCCTCAAATATGCATGTGAGGCACAAAACCACATGCATGACTCTGATGATGGAGCTGAATGCTTTCCTCTGGGCTGAAAAATGTGAATTATAAACAACAAATCAGGCCTGAAACAACAAACCTGATTTGTCTCTACACACATTTTTCTGCTCAAAATCCTCAAATTAAATCTTGGCATCCTGCGACAATGAACACCACGAATCAACAATGAGAGAGGATTAACTCAATCCAACATTGATAGAAAAATAAACAGCAGTTTTTTGTTTTACCTCAGGAAAATGGAGGCCAGCCCTCCTCCAATCAGCTGCTGTATATAAAAGAAGCCAGTCTTTTAATCAGTTATCTCTCCATTATGTCTTATCTGGGCTTTCTCTCTTCAAAATGTGTTCAGACACAAAGCTATTAATTAAATGAGCTTTTCGAAGATATCTACACAATAAAATCCGAGAAAATAGAAGAGTAAACTGTAAACTGTCAAAACCTCAACGAAAACTCCTGAGTAAATGGATTAAGGAGGTCGACTGCTCCATCACAGTAAAACATGATCAACAGAGATGCACCAATCAGAATTTGACTGCATTGCGAATCCGAAGTTATAAGAAAAGCATTCAAATATTTTTTCTACCCTTCCTGCTGTGGGCATTTATCAGTTATTCATGTTAAGAGCAGCAATGAAGTCCGACTGCATGGCTGAGAGACAGCTGGGTTTCATTCATCAGAAATTTATGGTAGCGATTTACACACTTGACACAGCTAGCATTACTAAAACAGCAGTCTCTGTGTGTATTATCAAAAAAACATAGATCAATGCCCTAAGTCCAAGATTTCCAAAAAGCTGCCAACCTCTCCAGAATCCGCATGTTTCATGGCAGACAGACACTGAAAGCTTGAAAGAATAAAACAGAGCTACTTGACTATTCTCTGTTCAGCCTTCCTCTTATCTGCTGATCACTGATCAGAAAAAAATGGGATTCTGGATTATGCAGCTGTCCAGTAACCAGCCAGGGCTCATAAAGTTGGAAAATGAGCTGATTCTGTTCACCAGTCGGTTTCTTGGTGCATCTCTTTAAAAAAAAAGAACAAAAAAACATTCCTGCAAGTTTTTTGCTGGTTTAGGAGTTGGAGAGTAATTATATCAATTTCTTCAGACATCAAAAACAAGCTGGCACATGTCGCAATATACTTACATTTAGATATCATCCATCAGTTGTCCACAGTGTTGCCAAGTCTGCTTATTATAAACTACTTTGGGCTTTTTTTTCTTCTAAAGTCGCTTGCGAATTTCGTGACTCACAGGTTGCAGTTCTTTGGGCTTGTTTTTGAACGTGAAGTTGCTTATTTGGGCTTTGCTTTTTCTCTGATTGAAACCCCTTGATTATCTCCCAGCTCCCCACAATAAAGCAAAACACGAGTGGTAGGTAGTTTATCCTTTCCACCCTCGTTTCCTGGTTATTGCGCCACCAGAGCTCAGAGTGACAACGGGAGAATGGCTTGCAGTTAGTGGGGAAAATACAGGGGTTGGACAATGAAACTGAAACACCTGGTTTTAGCCCACAATAATTTATTAGTATGGTGTAGGGCCTCCTTTTGCGGCCAATACAGCGTCAATTCGTCTTATACACAAGTCCTGCACAGTGGTCAGAGGGATTTTAAGCCATTCTTCTTGCAGGATAGTGGCCAGGTCACTACGTGATACTGGTGGAGGAAAACGTTTCCTGACTCGCTCCTCCAAAACACCCCAAAGTGGCTCAATAATATTTAGATCTGGTGACTGTGCAGGCCATGGGAGATGTTCAACTTCACTTTCATGTTCATCAAACCAATCTTTCACCAGTCTTGCTATGTGTATTGGTGCATTGTCATCCTGATACACGGCACCGCCTTCAGGATACAATGTTTGAACCATTGGATGCACATGGTCCTCCAGAATGGTTCGGTAGTCCTTGGCAGTGACGCGCCCATCTAGCACAAGCATTGGGCCAAGGGAATGCCATGATATGGCAGCCCAAACCATCACTGATCCACCCCCATGCTTCACTCTGGGCATGCAACAGTCTGGGTGGTACGCTTGTTTGGGGCTTCTCCACACCGTAACTCTCCCGGATGTGGGGAAAACAGTAAAGGTGGACTCATCAGAGAACAATACATGTTTCACATTGTCCACAGCCCAAGATTTGCGCTCCTTGCACTATTGAAACCGACTTTGGCATTGGCATGAGTGACCAAAGGTTTGGCTATAGCAGCCCGGCCGTGTATATTGACCCTGTGGAGCTCCCGACGGACAGTTCTGGTGGAAACAGGAGAGTTGAGGTGCACATTTAATTCTGCCGTGATTTGGGCAGTCGTGGTTTTATGTTTTTTGGATACAATCCGGGTTAGCACCCGAACATCCCTTTCAGACAGCTTCCTCTTGCGTCCACAGTTAATCCTGTTGGATGTGGTTCGTCCTTCTTGGTGGTATGCTGACATTACCCTGGATACCGTGGCTCTTGATACATCACAAAGACTTGCTGTGTTGGTCACAGATGCTCCAGCAAGACGTGCACCAACAATTTGTCCACTTTTGAACTCTGGTATGTCACCCATAATGTTGTGTGCATTTCAATATTTTGAGTAAAACTGTGCTCTTACCCTGCTAATTGAACCTTCACACTCTGCTCTTACTGGTGCAATGTGCAATCAATGAAGACTGGCTACAAAGCTGGCCCAATTTAGCCATGAAACCTCCCACACTACAGTGACAGGTGCTTCAGTTTCATTGTCCAACCCCTGTAGCAATGATGTATTGTGGTACAGATAAATGCTGTTTTTACATCTTTTTCATCTGTGCCAGGCTTTATGCAAATTTTTACATAAATGATTTCTGACCACGAATAAAGATGGTTTTACAATCAGCCGGTTTGAATTGGCTCATGTGTGTCTTCTCTTTAACACAGAGTTGAAATAAAGTTTTTTATTGACTGTGTTTACTGTTACTCTGCTGTTACGTATGCAAAAGGCACTTTTCTTTTGATCCGAGTTTAAAAGTACAAGTTATTCACAGAATTTGAGTTACTAAAATGTTTTATGGTGAAAGCGATTAGCCTAATTTTGCTGTTACTTATCTATAATGCCATTATATTTGTATACATATACACTGTTTACAAACAGCCTCTGTTTTACACAGTGTGGTGGGTGCCCGTTGGGCTTGTTTTCATAGAGCTAGTTGCTTGTTTCTGATCTGGCCACACTGGTTGTTCAGACCAAACTACACTGGTTACAATTAATAATACGACCCATTATTCCGTGATTCAAACTCTATTTATGTCTATTTATGCGGCACAATTATTGTTTTAGACCACTACACGGTCCAGTCAAGACCTCTAACTTAGTGCTTCCCTTTGATTTAGGGAATAACCTCCTGACCCCAAAACATAGCTCAATAAAACATTCTACACACGAAACAAATTACTCCATCCAGCTCACAATAAATGAGGGTCGACTTTATTGAATTTGATAGAATTTAATCAACAGCAAGTTTCTACATAAAAAAAAGAAACATAAAGTCTTAAGCACCTTTAACCAGTCAAACTGAAGTTTACATCGTCTATCCAGGTTCATAATATCTATGAAATGAAGGTTTAGTACCTAAGGTTAAATTCTTCAGATTAATATCTGACAAGAACGTTTATTACGGCCATAATTTCAGTCTTACTCCCTGATTTACGCCATCAAATATGAGGAAATGTGTTTTGTTTTTCATAGAAGACTCTGTTCAAAGTCAAGTTGACCTTTTAGAAATAAAACGTCAACATTGCATCATTTTATATTGTTAGACATTTGTAATATTATTTTTGACTAATGACGTCTTAAATGACAATACAGTGATCTTGACATTTCACAATGAAATTATACAAAAAACAATTAGTACTAATTAGTTAATCTTCAAGTCATTTTCTCTGAAAGTAACTGCCCACCTCCAGAGAGTGAAATAATAAACAAAGCCTGACAAGAGCTCTTATACTAGCTGGCTTTTTACTGTCGAATAGGATGAGTATTCATTGTGATTTATCCATTCAAAGAAATAAAATCAATGAGACTTCTTTTTCATGTTTATGTGAACTATCACTGTGTTACAATCAGGCTAAAATATTACATAAAATATTAGGCAACCAAGTTTCATAAGCTGAGTTTTTTGTATTATTCTATTAAATGGGAACATTTGCAAAGGAGCAATTGAATACAAAACATTTTGTATGAAGGCATGAGTGAGTCAACAGAGAGAAAACCAATTATTCACCAGTAAGGAAGAGATTGTGTCCTCATTTAGTCCTTTTCCCTCACTATGCCAAAAATATGACATGGATCTATTATTTTTTGGCTTATCTTGAAGGCAGGAATATCTGACGTTTAGTCACATGTTTTTAGGCCCTGAAGCTCCTGGTGGCTGATAAAATGGCTTTTGCTTTGTTCAGCTCATTGAACATCCTGCATTGGGTATTAGATATTTTCTGCTTACTTTAAGTAAGTTGAATAACAGTGCAATGCCAATTCCAATGAAGTTGGGGCATTGCGTAAACCGTAAATAAAAATAGAAAACAATGAATTGCAAATCCTGTTCAATCCAAATGCAATTGAATACACTGAAAAAAAATATATTTCATGTTCAAACTGATAAACTTGGCAGGCCCAACCGCATAGTGAGAGTCTGTTGGGAACATCTGGCAGAGCCCTCGGCCAGGGATGTATTCAACTCCCACCTCCGGGAGAGCTTTGACCAGATTCCTGGGGGAGGTTGGAGACAAAGAGTCCGAGTAGACCGTGTTCTCCGCATCTATTGTCGATGCTGCCGCCCGTAGCTGCAGCCGTAAGGTCTGCGGTGCCAGTCGCGGCGGCAATCACCAAACCTGGTGGTGGCCACCGGCAGTAAGGGACGCTGTCAAGCTGAAGAAGGAGTCCTATCGGCTGTGGTTGGCTTGTGGGACTCCTGAGGCGGCTGACGGGTACCATGAGACCAAGCGTGCTGCGGCCCAGGCTGTGGCAGAGGCAAAAACCCGGGCCTGGGAGGAGCTCGGTGAGCCATGGAGAAGGACTACCAGTTGGCCTCGAAGCGATTCTGGCAAACCGTCCGGCGCCTCAGGAGGGGGAAGCAGTGTTTTGCCAACACTGGGGTGGGGAGCTGCTGACATCAACTGGGGACATCATCGGGCGATGGAAGGAGTACTTTGAGGATCTCCTCAATCCTGCCCTCACGCATTCCCTGGTGGAAACAGAGGCTGGGGACTCGGGGTTGGACTCTTTTCATCAACCAGGCTGAAGTCACCGAGATGGTTAAAAAGCTCCGTGGTGGCAGGGCTTCGGGGGTGGATGAGATCCCCCCTGAGTACCTCAAGTCTCTGGATGTTGTAGGGCTGTCATGGTTGACACGCCTCTTCAACATTGCATGGCGGTCGGGGACAGTGCCTCTGGACTAGCAGACTGGGGTGGTGGTCCCCCTTCATAAGAAGGGTGACCGGAGGGTGTGTTCCAACTACAGGGGGATCACACTACTCAGCCTCCCTGGTAAGGCCTACGCCAGGGTATTGGAAAGGAGGGTCCGGCCGATAGTCAAACCTAGGCTTCAGGAGGAGCAGTGTGGTTTTGTTCCAGCCGTGGAACACTGGACCAGCTCTATACCCTCTACAGGGTACTCGAGGGTTCATGGGAGTTTGCCCAAACAGTCCACATGTGTTTTGTGGACCTGGAGAAGGCATTCGACTGTGTCCCTCGTTGGGCCCTGTGGGGAGTGCTCCAGGAGTATGGAATCGGGGGCCCTTTACTAGGGGCCATCCGGTGTCTGTACAAGCGGAGCAGGAGTTTGGTCCGCATTGCCGCCACTAAGCCGGACCTGTTCCCGCTGCATGTTGGACTCCGGCAGGGCTGCCCGGTCCTGTTCATAACTTTTATGGACAGGATTTCTAGGCGCAGCCAAGGGCCGGAGGGGGTTCGCAGCCGAGTGTGAAGCGGCTGGGATGAAGATCAGCTCCTTCAAGTCCGAGGCCATGGTTCTCGACCGGAAAAGGGTGGCTTGTCCTCTTCAGGTTGGAGGAGAGTTCCTGCCTCAAGTGGAGGAGTTCAAGGATCTTGGGGTCTTGTTCACGAGTGAGGGCAGAATGGAGCGGGAGATCGACAGACGGATCGGTGCGGCTGCCACAGTAATGGCGGCTGAAATGAGCTTCCTCCGTAGGGTGGCCGGGCACTCCCTTAGAGATAGGGTGAGGAGCTCGGCCATCCGGGAGGGGCTCGGAGTAGAGCCGCTGTTCCTCCACATCAAGAGGAGCCAGTTGAGGTGGCTCGGGCATCTATATCGGATGCCTTCTGGACGCCTTCCTCGGTAGGTGTTCCAGGCACGTCCCACCCGGAGGAGGCCCAGGGGACGGCCCAGGACACGCTGGAGGGACTATGTCTCTCAGCTGGCCTGGGAACACCTTGGGCTCCCCCTGGAGAAGCTGGAGGAGGTTTCTGGGGAGAGGGACGTCTGGGCATCTCTGCTGAGTCTGCCCCAGCGACCCGGTTCTGGATAAAGCGGAAGACGACGAGTACGACGAGTAAGAGGTTTTTTTTTGGGATATTTTCACTCATTTTGAATTTGAGGCCTGCAACGCGCTCCAAAAAAGTTGGGTGAGGTGCAACAAAAGACTGGGAAAGTTGAGGAATGCTCAAAAAATACCTGTTTGGACCATTTCATAGGTGAACTGGAAACAGGTGAGTGTCATGATTGGGTATAACAGAGCATCCCTAAAAGGCTCAGTCATTGACAAACAAGGATGGGGCGAGATTCACCACTTTGTGAACAACTGCGTAAGAAAACAGTCCAGCAGATAAAGACTGTGTCTTAGTGTACGACTGCCAGAAATTTAGGCATTTCATCGTCTACAGTCCTTAATATCAACAAAAGTTACAGAGAATCTAGAGAAATCTCTGCATGTAAGCAGCAAGGCCAAAAACCAACATTGAATCCCCATGACCTTTGATCCCTCAGGAAGCACTTCATTAAAAATCTAAAAAACAGAAACAAAAATTGAATTCACCAGATCTCCCTGTCCCAGCTTTTTTGGAGAGTGTTGCAAGCATCAAATTCAAAATGAGTGAATATTTGCAAAAATAACTAGGTTTATCAGTTTGAACATTAAATATCTTGTATTGTGTATTCAATTGTATATAGGTTGAACAGGATTTGCAATTCATTGTATTCTGTGTTTATTTACGTTTTGCACAACGTCCCACCTTCATTGGAATTGGGGTTGTAAACGGACCCAGGTGAAATCTGTCAGAGGAGTGGACGAGCAATAGACCCAACACAAGCAAACCATGGACTAATGTTTACCCATTATAGAACAGAGAACAACAAACCAGTCATTCATTGCCACTGATTTTGCTTAGCTCCTATTGGACTGGGGAGTAATAAGCCATCTGGTGGCTTTTTTGTGCCATGTGTAGACTTTGGTTCTTTTAGCAAAGCTGTTCATGTATCGTTCTCCAAATTTTGGAATGAGTTGGACCTATTTGTCTAATAGTCTAATAATTAATTGCGACCATATACATAAACTAAACTGAAATTTTCAACATTACACATTTAAAAGAAATATCACTTTTTCTTTAAACAACACGAATCTGTAGTATTTGTAATCAAGGTTATCATAGCATGAGAATCTCATACTGCCCCATGCCTAGTTGGTTAAGAATCATTAAAAAGATTGCAATTATTTTAGAGTAACACTCTTTGCAATTCCTAGCTCACAGATTTATGGTGGGAACATCTCCTGCTCTACCATAATTAATAACCTTCACATCAAAGTGCAAAGCCCAGAGTTTCTCTGCTATAGCTTTACAAAAAATATTATCATCAGATATTATAAGTTTCACGGTTGGTCTAAAATTTTGTACCAAGTCTCATTAAAAACCAAAACTTTTCCCTTTGCAGTCAGTCAAAGGAGACAAATTTGTCTGCCATACCCTGTCTTGACACTGTGCATGCAGAGAGGTGCTGCTACCTCTGAAACACACTGTAATGTGGACTGATGAAGCAGGAGGTGAGTTTCTTTAATGCCACATGGATTCCAGGGAGTTACAGAACAAATGAGCTGGCACTGAAATCACCATGTCCTGGTGAAAAGGTTGCAAAGCCAGATAACACTGAAAACAAATTATATACATCAAGTACTTGACTTTCAGAGGCATGTTTGTCAAAAAAAAAAGGTATTACTTTATGAGTTCCATAAGAGTCAAAGATGAGTCACTGCCTCGGTGGATCTACGAGCAAAGTTTCCACAGAGAGAACTGAACCTGAGGCACTTTAGAGCAGACACAGTTCCATTTGCAAATGCTCACAGCCCAAAGTTGTCCGAATTAGCCAATGCAACGGGTTTGTCTTTCTCAACAAGTTCCATCTCTTCCTTTCTCTTTTCTCTTTCCTCCAAGCTCTTTATTAATTTAAGCAGCAGCTGAGAAGCTCTGGGCAGTGCAGGAATAGACTATGCCCTGGGTACGGCACCCACCAAGTGAGTTTCGTGGGATAAGAGACCCTTTCCAGTGGAAATGTGATTCAAGAACATTGGCACATGATGTGAAAAAAAACACACTAACTGTGCCTTCCTAGAAAAACATTACCAATACTCTTTCAAACAAGTCTAGGGGTCCAATTATAGAGCAGTGAACGAGTTCCCGTACGACAGGCTGCTATTTTACACGGCAGTTGTATAAAATGAAATGTCTTTTACTACAGAACAAGTGCATTAAAAGAGATAAAGGGATATATTCTAATTTCATGCAATCAGCAGAATTGCACTGAACTCAAGAGGAATAATAATGAATGCTAAGACCTATCTGGCATAAAGTTAAATAGGTCAACCCTTGATATTGGCCTTGAGGTGATATTCTTAGAACAGCATCAGTAAAAGACGAAAGAGGAATAACGTGACTAATGGAGAAAGAAAGGACAACCCACCCTGCCTCTATGGGTTTCTCCAGAACGATGTCAGCTGCTGAAGTCTGTTTCGGCACCGGCTTTGTGAGCCTAATTGGTCGAGGAGAGGCTGGCCTAGAGCCTGGAGCCTGAGACTGGGATCCTGGGAGGAACAGAGCAAAGTGAGAAGAAAAGGAAAATGGTAGTGTGTGTTAAGAGGCAGGGTTGAAGGAAGTGACAGAGGGATAGACAGATGGAGAGAAAAGACAAGCATACATTCTAAATGATAAATACTTCCTTTCTTATGTCAGCACCAGCTCTGTCTCCATTTATAGGAAGCCTCTGAGTTATTACTTTCTCAGCATCACAGCTACAGGGCTTTGAAAAAAATTGTTATGCTCCTTTTTCATTTTGCAGGTTATAAAACTTTGTCGTGCTTTATTGGGATTTTATGTGATAGACCAACGAAATGTAGAACATAATTCTGACAAGGAAGGAAAATGATACACGCTTTTAGTTTACAAAATAATCTGACAAATGTGCAGTGCATTAGTAGCCAGCACCCTTAATCTCAGTATAAATCCAGCTGTTCTGTGATGGCCTCAGAGGATTGCTGGAGAACATTAGTGAACACGCAGCATCATGAAGACCATGGAACACAGCAGGTCAGGGAGAAAGGTGTGGAGTTTGTGCATCTCATGGAGGACTGCTCAATCCATTTTCAGCAAAATGGAAAGAGAATGGCACAGCTGCAAACCAACAAAGACATAACCATTGACCTTTGAATTTACAGGCTGGGCAAAGGGAGCAATAATCAGAGAAACAGCCAAGAGGCCAGTGTTCTCCCTGGATGAGCTGCAAAAATGAATAGCTCAAGTGGGAGAATCCGTTAACATTAGTCATGCAGTCTACGTATCTGACCTTTATGGAACAGCGCTAAGATGATAGACACAAAAAGTCCAATTCGCAGCCATGTGGGGGCACAGCAAAGTTGTGGAAGCAGGTGCTCTGGTCAGATGGAACCAAAATTGAACTTCTTGGCCTATATGAAGACTGTGATGTTTGACAGGAAACTAAGACTTTGAGACAGGCTGCTAGCAGTGTTATGCTGAGGGGATAACATTTTGAGGCCAGAGCTGATAGTAAGGTAGATGGAGCTAAATACAAGGCAATATTAGAAGCATCAAAAGACTTGAGACTAAGGTAAAAGTTTACCTTTTAGCCAGATAACAACCGTTAACATACAAACAGACTACAACGGAATAGTTCAGATCAAACCATATCTATGTGTTTAAATGGCCAAGTCAAAGTTCAGACCTAAATTCAACTGAGAATCTGAAGAAAGAGTTGGAAAGTGCTGTTCACCCAGTCAAACTGAACAGTAGGTATTTTGATAAGAAAAAAAGGGAAAATATTTTATTTTTAATATGTCAAAATAAGTCATAAAATGTAGAGACATACACCAAAAGCCTTGGAGCAGTGAAAGGTGGTTCTACACAGTACTGACTCAAGGGGAACTGAAAAAGAATGCATGCCACAGTTTTAATTTGGTAAAACTTTATATCTGCGAAGCTGGTAGACATACCCTAAAAGGCGTGAAGAATGCATGTCACTCTTCAAATTTAAACACCTACGCTTTCACTTCTGCTTTTGCAAGGAACTGACTGTACAGATAATAAAGACAGGAATGCTATTGCTGGGTCTCTTTTTTTACCTGTTGTTCTTGAGTGGTCCCAGTAACGAGGGTCTGAATAGACAATGGAGGCAAACCGTCTCCTTACATCTTCCTCATCCCTCTGACCAAACACAAACAAAAATCTTTCAGTGCAAACTTTTAGAATTTTTAGACTCAGCTTAAGAAATAACATTAACATCATGTTAACATTACACCTGTGTTAGCATACTAACATTTCCATGCCAGAAACTCTAGTTAATCCAAACTAATCAGTCATTGTAGTTTGGGTTCCATTCCAGACTAACTTCCTTCTTCTTCTACTTCACTTTAAGGCTAAATACTAATAATTAAAGACCAAACTAACCATAAACAAAGGTTCATATATTACTAGCAGTGTTTTAAAAATAACAGCATGATATGATTCACGTGAATACCTTTTTGCTACAATACCCACACAATGAAAGTCTAATATGGTGATAGGAAGGATTTAGATGGTAAATCAGTAAGCAGCAGCAGATCACAGCTGTCATAACACCTCACTATAAATAACAAGATGATTACAGGTAACCTTTCAGGTTGCACAGTGACCTTTTACTGGTTTTCCTCTGCGGGGCAATTCGCACCTGTATTTCCTCCATACGAAGCAGCATGTTCTCCAGGTTCGGCGCCTGCAGCCCACACCGGGCTATATCACCTAGCTGCCTGACTGTTTCTGCTGCCAAGGCATTATGAGAAGTGTCCTCCAACAGATCTTCTTCCAGAGACTCACTTAGCCGCTCACAAGCGTCTACTGCCTATAGAGGACAATATACAGTCGAACTCATCATATATCAGGGACAACGGTTCAGCTCTTGCTGTTTATACTTTGTCGTGATATAGACTAAGAACTTTGTATAAAAGTTAATTCAGCTCTGACTGAATGCCTCACCCTCTCAGCAGCACGTTCAGAGAGCCAAATCTTCCTCGATATGTCAGTCTTGTTCCTGGCCACACCTTCCGGCTAAAGTACATAATCAGTACATAAATAAACAGGATCACAGCATACTCTGGAAGGTAAGTAATATTTGTTAAATGTAAATGCCTAAATCATCTCCTTTTATTAAAAAAAATGAACAAATAATAGAATGACAGGTAATGTTTGGCACCACTCAGGTGACAGGTCAGTCTTTCCACCTCTGTTCTATCAGAAAGTCGTTGACTTGTCTCTGTGACTCTCTGCTCAGCTTCCTCAGCCCACTGATTCTGCATTGCAACTTCAGACCTGTGAACCAAAACACACCTACATCTCAAGCTGTTCTGCCATTTATGAATTACATCCACTTTAACCAATAAGAAGAGGCATATTTTCAGAAAACAACAATAAAACGTGACATGAAGCAATTAGACATACGGGTCAAACATTTGTTAACCTTCGATTCTAAGTTGGAGATTTCTTATCGGTTTCTAATCAGAAACATTTTTGTTTCATTGTAACGGTTATTGTTTTAAAATCGTTTAGAATTCCTTTCTTGTAGGTTAATATGTCCTGAATAAATGATCAGCAATCAATAAAAACTGTTTTTTATTCGCTACTAAGGTTCATATAAGGCAGATGTTTTGACAATTGTAACTGAGAAGGTAAAGCTGGTTAAAATGAATCTGAAAGTTCTGCACAAAGTTCAACAGCTCTATACCTTCTTAAGCACAAAACCAACAGCTTTAATTGTTCTTCACTAGTGATACAGATGCTTCAATCAGTGAAATCACAAAATAACTAAACTAAAAAAAAAAGGTTAGTGAATTAAGCTGGAAAAGAGAAGAATGAGTCGCACATACACTGATCATAATTTATGCTGTTTGGACAAAGTGCTGACTGCATCTTATCCTCAGCTGGCTGGTCTTTTACAGTCAAACTCCCCAATTACTAGGCAATCTTTATTGGTCAATGAACCTAAAATGTGGTCTATAGGAAAATGTGCTTTCCCTTGTATTTACCACATGGACAGCTTGCTTTACTTTCTGATCTTTTGTCTAGGGATAAATTTGCCTACAGAACAGTTCCTCATGTAGCTGCACATATGATTATGATGATTAGTTCTTTGAGCTGTTCGGGCTGATTACTGTGTGGATTACTGCCATGGACTGGCACTGGCAGAGAGATTTAGCTGCAAGCTTGTTCCCAAGTGACGAGAGATCATTATTTTTCTTAATTAATAATGGTGAATGTTTATAAGAGATAAAAACCTTTTATTATATTCCTTTAATTAATGCGTCTATATTTTATATTTACAATAATTGTTACGGTAATCATCCTACTGTGAAAAGATCCTAACCTGTTTTGTGGATGACTAAAGTTAAATAACTCACAGACAGCTCCAAAAGCACTCATACCCCTTTAAATTACTCACATTTTGTCACATTACAACCACACACTTGAATTTGTTTTATCAGAATTTTATGTGATACACCAACACAAATGAGTGCATAATTGTGAAAATTAAACCAGATTCTCAAATTTGTTACAAATACAAATGTGCAAAATGTGGTGTGCATTTGCGTTCATGCCCTTTTACTCTGATACGCCAAAGTAAAGTTCAACCTATTGCCTTAAAAAGTCACATAATTAGTAAATAAAGTCCCCATGTGTCTAATTTAATCCCATTAAAAACATTAATGAACCACCAGCATCATGAAGACCAAGGAACAAAGCAGACTGGTCAGGGAGAAAGTTGTATATCACCCAGAACACACCATTCCCACTGTAAGACATGCCGGCCAGGCCAAGCCCGAACGCGAGACGCGAGGCCATCCCCCTGTGGGCCCACCACCTGCAGGGGGAACCACAAGGGACCGATGCAAAGAGGATCGGGCAGCGGACAAAGTTGGAGACCTCGACGGCCCAATCTCCAGATGCTTAGGCTGAGCCCGAGGGTCCCTGCTGGGGGTACTGCATAGTGACCCTGCTGGGGACTTCATTATTCTGCTGGTGGACTTCAACGCCCACGTGGAAAACAACAGTGACACCTTGAGAGGTGTGATTGGGAGGAATGGCCTCCACGATCTGAATCTGAATGGAGTTTCATTATTAGACTTCTGTGCTAGTCACAGATTGTCCATAATGAACACCATCTTCAAGCATAAGGGTGTTAATCAGTGCATTTGGGACCAGGACACCCAAGGCAGGAGGTCGATGATCGACTTTGTTGCCGTGTCTTTAGACTTTCGGCCGCATGTTTGGACACTCGGGTAAAGAGAATGGCTGAGCTGTCCACTGATCAACGCCTGGTGGTGAGTTGGATCCACTGGAAGAGGAGAAAGCCAGACAGACTTGGCAGGCCCAAGCGTATAGTGAGGGTCTGCTGGGAACGTCTGGCGGAGCCCCCCGCTAGGGATGTATTGAACTCCCACTAAGTCGGACCTGTTCCCGGTGCATGTTGGACGCCGGCAGGGCTGCCCTTTGTCACCGGTCCTGTTCATAACTTTTATGGACAGGATTTCTAGGCACAGCCAAGGGCCGGAGGGGGTCTGGTTTGGGGACCAGTGGATTTCGTCTCTTCTTTTTGCAGATGTCGTGGTCTTGCTGGCCCCCTCTAGCCAATACCTGCAGCATGCGCTGGGGCGGTTCGTAGCCGAGTGTGTAGCGGCTGGGATGAAGATCAGCTGCTCGAAGTCCGAGGCCGTGGTTCTCGACCGGAAAAGGGTTTCTTGTCCTCCTCAGGTTGGAGGGGAGTTCCTGCCTCAAGTGGAGGAGTTCAAGTATCTTAGGGTCTTGTTCACGAGTGAGGGCAGAATGGAGCGGGAGATCGACAGACGGATCGGTGCGGCTGCCGCAGTAATGGGGGCGCTGTGCCGGTCCGTTGTGGTGAAGAGAGTGCTGAGCCGAAAAGCCAAGCTCTCGATTTACCAGTCGGTCTACGTTCCTACCCTCACCTATGGCCATGAACTTTGGGTCATGAGCGAAAGAACGAGATCCCAGATAAAAGCAGCTGAAATGAGCTTCCTCTGTCGGGTGGCCGAGCTAGGACACGCTAGAGGGACTATGTCTCTCGGCTGGCCTTGGAACGCCTTGGGCTCCCCCCGGAGGAGCTGGAGGAGGTGTCTGGGGAGAGGGAAGTCTGGGTGTCTCTGCTGAGTCTGCTGCCCCCGCGACCCGGTTCCAGATGAAGCGGAACACGACGAGTACGAGATATTCATGTGTTAGGATGACCTAGTCAAAGTCCAGACCTAAATCCAAATGATAATCTCTAAAATTGCTGTTCATAGACACTCCTTATCCACTCAGGCTGATATTGAACTTTACTGCATAGATGAAAGGACAAACGTTTTAGTCTGGATATGCAAAGCTGGAGGAGACTTGATGCCCCAACAGATTTTGATGGAATTGCAACAATAGGTGGTTCTGCAAAGCATTAACTCAGATTTATAAAACCATTTATTATTTTCCTTCCATTTCACCAAAATGTTCCAATTTCTGTTGGTCTGTCACATTGAATCCCAATACAATACACTGGAGTATGTGGATGTAATGCAACATGTTAAAAAGTTATGTTTGCAGTGCACTGTATATCAGTAGCATACCGCAATCTCTGTATGTGTAGCGCCTCTTCTTCACTGAGCTGATTCGCTCTCTGCGTAGTCATCGTCTCCTGATAAGGTCTCCTGTGAAAAGCCCACAATTTTAACATGAAGCCATATAGAGGTTTGATTAAGCCTTTCACATGAATAACTTATTATCCTCGTCCCTAAAACCAGGCTGCTAGCTTCTGATTAATAGGAAACTACAATTGTAGTAATTAACAGTTGATTAAAAGAGGGCATATGTGCAACACTCAATCAACGTAGTGCTTATAAGCACCGAAAACAGGCCGACTAACAATCACTCAAAGAGAGGAATGGCCTCAATCATGCAAGGACCTAGATTAATTTATTGGAAAAAAATAACTTGGAATCAAAATCGGAGCGTTGCCTGTGGCTTTCAGCAAGTGGGGTCTGGCATGAAGGTTAGAAATGACTCAGTGAATACAGAGTAAGGGGCTCATTAAAATTAATTTCCAGTCAATTTCATCCACTTGGCATTTTTGTTTCTTTTGCAGGGTCGAATATTTTATTCAATGAAGCTGAAATTATGAAAAATCACAAAATGACTAATCTAAGAAATCACACTAAATAATTCTGAAACAACCTGTAAAGTGGAAGATACCAAAAAAGAAAAAGGTGATTCTCACCTTATTGCTTCATTCTGAGTTTCTTTCTTCATTGCAGAGCTCAGCCTTCGCTCTGCTTCCAACCGACCTCCTGCCTGTTGCTCTCTTGGGGGGCTTGATAAGGGCTTCACGGGAGAGAAGAGGCAGCGAGGCTCAGGTCTCCCCCTCTGAGGTGCTCTATTGAGATATCAGTACCAAATTAAGGATACGGGTACAAACAAACACAGAAGAAAATAAGAACCTGCCAAACAAAACATGATGATGTTTCCTTTTTTGAAGAGCAGTGAGTTGCCTGACTTATGGGGAGATATTGGTTTAACAAGATTGTTGAGGTAACAGAACAGGAGTCAATGCGACAGCCAACATTGACTATGATGAAGGCTAAATTTGTGTCAGTATTGTTTATATTTGAATTGCCATGTCAAATAAAGACACTTAAAACATGTTTTCACTTAATCCATATTGTAGCTTCTATCATTTTTATGACTACATGCTTTTTGTTTTTTTACACTGGGACCTTTTGTTTTACTAGAATAAAAAAGCCTCGAGAAGACAGAATACATGAAGCTTCAAAAGATCACCTAAAGTATGTCAGCGCATAAGAGAGACCCAGCAGTACTTGCATATTCCTTGTCTTCGAAATAATAGGTCAATGTCGAATTACATTCCTTTTATAATATACTTTGAGAAGTACATAAACAATATAATGCGATGGATGACATTTCACTGTATTTGTTTCCAGAGCAAATTTGTATCCAGACTTACATATGTATTTTTCTGTAGTGATTGCAAGCTGTTAACTTAAAATCAAAATATAAAAATTCATTCATTTATAACCTGTAATTTATCAAGCAGATAGTTATATTTCATGACACTGAGAGGGTCAGAAAGAGAAAGACAACCAGCTCACCGCTGTTGAGGAGGAGAGTGGGGTGATGTTGGTATCCAGGGCACAGATTTCTCCTTTTGAGGCAGCTGATTCACTCTGAGCTGTGAGGAAACCGTAGGCTGTCGGAAACCTGCATCTTGCATCTGATCAGGCTAAGAAACATTTTAAAGAAATAAATCCGATAGGCAATAATATATTTACAAATACATGTGTTTTGGATTTCAATGATTGGCCTGATAAAAAAAAAAATCAGGTACCTTCATTAGGTCAGTTTTTCCTCTCTCAACATGCCGCCTTCCCTGGTAGTTAGTGTTTGGCCGCGATTGCCTCTGCAGCTCTTTCAGCTCCCTCTGCTGGCCGATGTTCTGCAGACCAGCCATCATCATTTCTCTCGTGTAAAGAGGCCGGTAAGAAGCAGTTTTTGGCTTTTGCAAGACAACTTTTCGCTCTAGAGACACAAAAGAAAGACCTAAACTTTGATTGGTTCTGACTTGAACTAACAAAATGAGTCTTAGCTAAACGAAATTTCAAGAACGTATTTAGGGAAAAAAAATCATTCTAATATTCAGAGGACAAAGAGTAAATTTTTTTGGAAAAACCACTGGAGCCCCCTTTTCCTATCCAAAACCCAGTGCTCCCCCTTTTGCCCCCCAAAAAAATGATTTGCCCCCAGATATTTTTTCACTCTCTGCAGGTGTTGCAGATAAAGTCATTTGGGTGTTTTAATGCCCTGTTTTTGGGCAGGGGAAAAGGTTTTTCAAAAAAAGCCAGCAGGAGTTAACTGCTCATAAGACTAAGCAGCAGGGGGCCAAAGGCAACAGTTCTACACTTCAGTTGCTGTTTTCTATCTCTAATTCATGGCTGCTCATCAATTTTCAACCTGGGTGCAGCCACTTAAACACAGAGGGAAGCCAAACACAATCACAAAAAAGCCCTTTGGTGACTTCCAAAAACACAGGGAACAACATGTGCTCAATATCTGTGTGGTTTTGAGTGCCTCTACGAGCAAAAACCTTGGATCCTAAAACATAGCACAGAATGTTCACACAAATACATTTACTTGATGTAGAAAATTATATTTCGATTTCATTTAGATCAATATTGACTCACTAGGGTTAATCATAAGCTTTAAAATGAACTGGAAAAACATTTTGTTTACCACGAACACCTCTTCTAGGATTTATGGGTTTGCGAGGGGCTTGAGCGGGTAACGTGCTCAGACTCTTGGGTCCAATAGTAGGAGACGTGCTGCGATAAGGAGACTTCCTGCGTGGAGGATGGTCCTGGCACTGCATATTTTCATACATCTTCTGTTTACCGAGTGCTGAATCTAAAAACTAAAAGGAATCGAGAGATATTTAAGCAACGGATCATGCATGATAAAAGAACCAAAAACAAAATAGCTGAACTACAAACTACATTTGACTCTCGGCTTCAATTAATTTAAAACATAATTACTAAAACTAAATTAATATTAAAGTTAGATTGAGACTGTAAGAACTTTTAAGCTCATCTATCATAATCCTATTGTGTGGGGTAGAAAGAAGCTATAAAAAATTCGCTTTTCTTATTCATTAAATAGTAAACTTGCATGTGGACCAAGAAAAAGAAAAAAGAAAATCATGATAGAAAAACTAAAAGCAACATGACATAAAACCATGAAATGAAAACAAAAATACACTGCTCAAAAAAATAAAGGGAACACAATATAACTCCTAGTAAATCAAACTTGTTTGAAATCAAACTGTCCACTTAGGAAGCAACACTGATTGACAACCAATTCCACCTGCTGTTGTGCAAATGGAAAAGACAACAGGGGGAAATCTTTGGCGATTAGCAAGACACACTCAATAAAGGAGTGGTTCTGTAGGTGGGGACCACAGGCCACTTCTCAGTACCTATGCTTTCTGGCTGATGTTTTGGTCACTTTTGAATGTTGTGGTGCTTTCACACTCGTGGTAGCATGAGACGGACTCTACAACCCACACAAGTGGCTCAGGTAGTGCAGCTCATCCAGGATGGCACATCAATGCGAGCTGTGGCAAGAAGGTTGCTGTGTCTGTCAGCTATTTGTCCAGAGCCTGGAGTGCGTACCAGGAGACAGGCCAGTACACCAGGAGACGTGGAGAGGCCGTAGGAGGGGAACAAACCCAGCAGCAAAGGGCCGCTACCTCCTCCTTTGTGCAAGGAGGAACAGGAGGAAGCACTGCTAGAGCCCTGCAAAATGACCTCCAGCAGGGCCACAAATGTGCATGTGTCTGCACAAACGGTTAGAAACCGACTCCATGAGGATGGTATGAGGGTCCGACGTCCACAAAAAGGGGGTTGTGCTCACAGCCCAACACCGTGCAGGACGCTCGGCATTTGCCAGAGAACACCAGGATTGGCAAATTCGCCACTGGCGCCCTGTGCTCTTCACAGATGAAAGCAGGTTCACACTGAGCACATGTGACAGACGTGACAGAGTCTGGAGACACCGTGGAGAGCGATCTGCTGCCTGCAACATCCTTCAGCATGACCGGTTTGGCAGTGGGTCAGTAATGGTGTGGGGTGGCATTTCTTTGGAGGACTGCATGGCCCTCCATGTGCTCCCCAGAGGTAGCCTGACTGCCATTAGGTACCGAGATGAGATCCTCAGACCCCTTGTGAGACCAAATGCTGGTGCGGTTGGCCCTGGGTTCCTCCTAATGCAGGACATTGCTAGACCTCATGTGGCTGGAGTGTGTCAGCTGTTCCTGCAAGATGAAGACATTGAAGCTATGGACTGGCCCGCCCGTTCCTCAGACCTGAATCCGATTGAGCACATCTGGGACATCATGTCTCGCTCCATCCACCAACGTCACGTTGCACCAAAGACTGTCCAGGAGTTGGCGGATGCTTTAGTCCAGGTCTGGGAGGAGATCCCTCAGGAGACCATCTGCCATCTCATCAGGCATTGTAGGGAGGTCATACAGGCACATGGAGGCCACACACAAAACTGAGCCTCATTTTGACTTGTTTTAAGGACATTACATCAAAGTTGGATCAGCCTGTAGTGTGTTTTTCCACTTTAATTATTTTTTAAGGATATAAAGGTTATGTGTCAGGGTATAAAGGAACAGGCAAGATGGCAGATACCTCTATCGTAAAAGTACAGATGAAATTTGAATCGTTGCAGAGCGGCGCGTTGAATTTTATATCATTGCTTCTATTGAAAGTTAATTTTGGTTCATCTGGTGATTATGAAAATGCATCTTGCTACAGAGATAAGAGCACTAAAATACTTTCAAAAACACCATATTAAGTCACTGATAAATCCAATACAAGCATGCAAATGTATGTGGCAAAAGCAAAACCAGAAAGTTTTTCATCTTCATTTCTCACCTCTAGTTTCTGCAGGATATCCAGGGCAGTCTCAGGCACAGCTGAACCTTGGTCCACGTCGAGCTTAGCTGAGCACAAAGACAGCTGACGGATCAGCTGGCCCAGTTCTTTATAATGAGGGGGCACCTTGCTATGAGGTCGATCTGAAAGCTGGTGGATGATAACCTGTAAGGCCCTGAGAGCACCACGGTGGGCTGCCGCAAGCCTGTTTACTGCAACAGACTTAATCAAGAAGAGGACAATTTAAGAGTTTGAGTTTAATTATCACTGAAAATGACAAAAACCTAGAAAAAACATGTTTTTTTATACATGACTGGTACACTTTTGTTTATGATGTACGCGTGGGAAACCATGAAATAACACATTTCTTCAAGTGTTATCACTATCAGTTATTTAAATAGTTACATTGCAGTAAAACTTTAGACAGCTAAAGACTTACCTTTTTGGTCTCCCACATTTTCTCTTTTCTAAGCTTTTCAATGTCATCTTGTATCTCTTTTACCTGAAAGAACAGTGTTTATTACTGAAGGCAAATAAAACATAAAAAAACAACTTATTTTTCTTTTAAATATCGTCACCTGAAACGTAAATACCTGATGCTGAAGAACATAAATGATACGTGCTGAGCGGGCTGTCTGTTTCTGTCTGCGTATCTCCAATTTGCTTTGCTCTTCGGGTTCCAAAGGCTCCTCCAGTTTTTCCCCTGCAGACAGAACTGATCATGATCAACATGCAAAAAAATACACGGGATGTGGAGGTGAGATAAACCGCTCAGGTTGTTACGGGATGCTAATTTACTTTTTCAAACTAAAAGTATTCTCAGTGCATTTCACAGGTGAAAACTGATATTTATTAGCAAGAGCAAGTAACCCTGGACATGAATTGCGCCGCTAAAGGTGGCAGCAGCTTGGAGTGACTCTGTTACTTTTCGTTCTGATTATTTCTTTTTAAGAACCCAAATTCCTCTTGTGGTGGATAAAATTGATATTTTTTAGAGATTATCCTCTCCGGTATCAGATCCTGTGCAGCTGGAAGGACTTTTGCTGATACTTTTTTAATTTTGGACATTTGTTATGATGCGTCACCATGGCAACATGGTTGTGGTTTTTTTCATCTGAGAGCAGCTGATTAATGTTTAAAAAGCTCAAATAATACGTCAACTACAACCCCAAATCCCTGAGGAGTTGGAAAAGGAGGCGCCGTGGATGCAGAGCAGGAGCAAAGAGAAGAGAGAGAAGGAGGATCATCCATCGATCATGATGGGCAATGTGAAATCGCTGGGGAACAAGTTAGATGAACTCCAAGCCCTACAAAGGACCCAGCCAGAGTATCGGGAATGCTGTATTATGTGTTTCACTGAGACATGGCTGCAGGATCATATCTCTGACTCCAGCGTCTCTCTTTCAGGCTTTCTGACCATACGAGCAGACAGAGATTTAAAGTGGAGCGGCAAACGTAAAAGAGGTGGACTGGCAGTACTTGTGAACAACAGATGTTGTAATCCAGGACATGTTACTGTGAAGGGTCGACTTTGCAGTCCAGATATTGAACTGTTAGCAGTAAGTTTTCGTCCATATTTACCCAGAGAGTTCGCCAGTGTTATTTTGACAACAGTATATGTTCCACCTTTAGCTGTTGCCAACACTGCATATGATGCCATCAGCTCAGTTGTTGCTAAGCTACAGACACAACACCCCAATGCGTTTGTCTCAATATCTGGTGATTTTAACCATGCCTCACTCTCTGCTACACTTCCAACGTTTCAACAGCTTGTCTGCTGCTCTACCAGAGAAAACAAAATGTTGGATTTGTTTTATGCAAATGTCAAGTACTCATACATCTCTAAATCAAGACCTCCTCTATGCAAATCAGATCACAGTCTTGTTTATCTCTACTCGAAATATACAGTTAGCCCCTTGTTCAGAGGCAACCTGCAATAAAAAGAACTGTGAGAAGATGGTCACAGGAAGCTGAAGAAGCCCTGCGAGGTTGCTTTGAGGCTACAGACTGGGACGCACTGTGCCAGCCACATGGAGGGGACATCAATGCCATGACTGAGTGTGTCACTGACTATATAAACTTCTGTGTGGATAACGCCATCCCCACCAAAACGGTGAGATGCTTCCCCACTAACAAAACTTAGATCACCAGTGACCTGAAGGAGCTGCGTAACAAGAAAAAAGAGCCTTCAGAGAGGAAGACAGGGAATTATTGAGTAGTTACAGAAGCATCTTAAAGTCAAGATAAGAGACACCAAAGAGGTGTACAAGAAGAAGCTGGAGAGCAAGCTTCAGCAAAACAATATCAGAGATGTGGGATCAGGGATGAAGAAGATCACAGGCTTCAAGCAGAAAAAAGATCGGACCGATGGATGTCTGGACAGACCCAATGAACTAAACGCATTCTTCAATAGGTTCAGTTTAGAAACAAGCTCTGCATCCTCCTCTCCTGCTCACAGTCAAACAGACGTCCCACACTCCTTAGACCCACAGCTTTCATGTCACACCCAAATATTTTACCTTCCACCTTGGCCATGGACACCTTCTGCTTCTACATGTTTGCCTTCAACCAAATCAGAAGATACTGATGGTCCCTTTGCCTCCACCGTCCACCTGTGTGTCTCAAGAAGTCAGGTGAAGCGACAACTGGAAAGACTGAACCGGAATAAGGCTGCAGGTCCAGATTGTGTCAGCCCTAGAGTCCTGAAGGCCTGTGCAGAACAGCTCTGTGGGATTCTGCAGCACCTCTTCAACCAAACCTGGCCCAGAAGAAGGTTCCAGTGTTGTGAACCTCCTGTCTTTTTCCGGTACCAAAGAAAACTCACCCATCAGTCCTCAATGACTATAGACTTGTTGCCATGAAGGTCCGAGGGAGATTCCCATTGGCCCACCTAAGTAAGCAAACAATAAACTAAATAAACTAAAATAAAAATCAGGACCCCCTTCAGTTTGCTTATCGCTGTGGAGTTGGAGTTGAAGATGCCATCATACACCTGCTTCAACAAACCCACTGTCATCTGGACAAAGCCAGCAGCACTGTGAGGATCATGTTCTTTGATTTCTTCAGTGCATTTAACACAATCCAACCTGATTTGCTTTGTCAGAAACTCCAGAAGACTCAGGTGGAGGCCTTAACAATCTCCTGCATCAAAGAGTACCTAACAAACAGACCACAGTTTGTGAGACTGTTTGTGTGTCTAACCAGGTAGTCAGCAGCACAGGAGCATGACAGGGGACTGTACTCTCACCATTCCTTTTCACTCTGTACACCTCAGACGTCCAGTACAAAAAAGACTCCTGTCATCTGCAGAAATACTCGGATGATTCTGAAGTCGTGGGGTGAATCAGAGATGGACAAGAAGCTGAGAACAGGGAGCTGGTGGACCGCTTTGTGGCATGGTGTGGAAACAATCATCTCACCTTGAACGTGCATAAAACAAAGGAGATGATTGTAGATTTTAAGAGAAACAGGAATAGGTCAAACACTATTTCCACCATGGGAGAAGAGGTGGAGATGGAGGAGGGGTATAAATATCCCAGTGTTCACCTGGACAATGGACTAGAGTGGAGATACAAGAAGGGACAGAGCAGACTGTACTTCTTGAGGAAGCTTAGGTCTTTCGATGTTTGTAGCAAAATGCTGCATATCTTCTATAAGTCTGTTGTGGAGAGTGTGATCTCTTCTGCCATCATCTGCTGGGGTAGCAACATCAGAGCCAGGGAGTTAAAAAAGCTCAACAAGCTGATAAAGAAGGCTGGCTCTGTTCTGGGGACTCCTCTGTAACCTCTAGAGATCATTGGACAAAGAAGGATTCTTCATAAAATGAAGAACATTATGGAGAACCCTGAGCATCCTCTTCATGAGACTGTTGTACAACAACAGAGTGTCTTCAGTCAGAGGCTTCTTCAGATCTGCTGTAAGACAGACCACTACAGGAGATCCTTCCTGCCCACAGCCATCAGCATCTACAGGGGTTGGACAATGAAACTGAAACACCTGTCATTTTAGTGTGGGAGGTTTCATGGCTAAATTGGACCAGCCTGGTAGCCAGTCTTCATTGATTGCACATTGCACCAGTAAGAGCAGAGTGTGAAGGTTCAATTAGCAGGGTAAGAGCACAGTTTTGCTCAAAATATTGAAATGCACACAACATTATGGGTGACATATCAGAGTTCAAAAGAGGACAAATTGTTGGTGCACGTCTTGCTGGCGCATCTGTGACCAAGACAGCAAGTCTTTGTGATGTATCAAGAGCCACGGTATCCAGGGTAATGTCAGCATACCACCAAGAAGGACGAACCACATTCTACAGGATTAACTGTGGACGCAAGAGGAAGCTGTCTGAAAGGGATGTTCAGGTGCTAACCCGGATTGTATCCAAAAAACATAAAACCACGGCTGCCCAAATCACAGCAGAATTAAATGTGCACCTCAACTCTCCTGTTTCCACCAGAACTGTCCGTCGGGAGCTCCACAGGGTCAATATACACGGCCGGGCTGCTATAGCCAAACCTTTGGTCACTCATGCCAATGCTAAACGTCGGTTTCAATGGTGCATGCCCAGAGTGAAGCATGGGGGTGGATCAGTGATAGTTTGGGCTGCCATATCATGGCATTCCCTTGGCCCAATACTTGTGCTAGATGGACGCGTCACTGCCAAGGACTACCAAACCATTCTTGAGAACCATGTGCATCCAATGGTTCAAACATTGTATCCTGAAGGCGGTGCCGTGTATCAGGATGACAATGCACCAATACACACAGCAAGACTGGTGAAAGATTGGTTTGATGAACATGAAAGTGAAGTTGAACATCTCCCATGGCCTGCACATCCACCAGATCTAAATATTATTGAGCCACTTTGGGGTGTTTTGGAGGAGCGAGTCAGGAAACATTTTCCTCCACCAGTATCATGTAGTGACCTGGCCACTATCCTGCAAGAAGAATGGCTTAAAATCCCTCTGACCACTGTGCAGGACTTGTATATGTCATTCCCAAGATGAATTGACGCTGTATTGGCTGCAAAAGGAGGCCCTACACCATACTAATAAATTATGGTGGTCTAAAACCAGGTGTTTCAGTTTCATTGTCCAACCCCTGTACAACAGCTCTTCGAAGAAACTTGCATAATATGAGGCTACAACATTTAATTTTCCTTTGGGATGAATAAAGTATTTTTGAGTTGAATTGAATTGAATTGAATAACAATCAAGAGAAGAAAGCTTTCTACAAGAGTTACCTCGATTAGCTAGCTGCTCCACTTTCCTAATATATGTTTCCAGCTCATTCTGCAGTTTGCGGATCTCATTGCTTAACTGCCCCTGTGTGGCTGCTTCTTTCTGCCTTAGACCAGAGTCTCTTGTTGGAGGAGACTGGCCAACACGAGGCATGAAAGAAGTAGGATTTTTCTTGGATGCTCGCTGTTTAGCATCAACTTGAGCCTTCTTCTCCTTTGATGACATATTTGATTCTTGCTTGCCTGGAATTGCTACTAGCTCCTACAAAGAAAAGGAAATAGTTATTTTAGTCTTTGTATGAACAATTATACTAAGCACTCACAGAAAGAACAATCTTTAGCTACAGTTAGTTATGAATCAATGACCATCAATCAGTTTACCTGAAGCAACTCAACATCACTTGTTTCAAAGACAGAAGCCTCCTGGAAAGGTTTAGGGGAGGTTTTTGCAAGTGACACGAGGTGTCTTCGTCTTAGATCTCTCTTGGCCAGTTTAACAGCAGCCTGAAGCCTCTCCTCAGAGAGCACGGTGAAGCTGTGGGAGCTTTTAAGGCTTTCCTCACTCTCATGCATCTCTGAACATGGAAGCAGTCTCTCTATCAAAATGGGGGCTGGAGGATCTACGCGAGTGGCACGGTTGATGACACTGAGAGGAATGGCTTCGTTGAACAACAACTGTCAAAGTAAACAAATACCAAAAATACATTTTATCAGATCAGTTTCTAACAATTATCTTGGTATCTGTAAAAAGGTGGAATCTTATTGTGATTTCACAAGAGATTAAATTAATGATGGTGTTGTTATATACAGGCAGTGTTGCAATCTATATGCTTAAGCAAACGTAACATTAATTTATTTTCTTTGCTCTGTATGAATGAAAAAAAACATCCTTTGTTTAAAGCATATTGCACACATAAGCTAGCATGCAGAACCTGCAAGATACATACAATGGTGCAATCAGAATCTACAATGAAGTGCTTTTGTCAGTTTATAAAGGTTAAAGTTTAGATAGATTTTTAAAAATACCTCAGATATTTAGATCAATTTTATTTAATCTACAGAGATGGACCTATACACGTGCTCAAACTTACACATGGTTTGATAATTAATACTCAGCTCTGTAAATATAGCCTCTACTCCATGCACAACTCCCCTCCTTTCTCCTCTAAATGCTTCCTAAATGTCTTCGATTTCAATTGTTTATAGTGGGAAATTATTGCACAGCCTTGTAATTTACCTGAAAATGCTTTATATGATTTCATCCAAAAAAAAGGAGACGCAAAATTGTTGAATGTGTTTTGATTTTTTTACCGCTTGGGAAGTGTTAACACTCTAAATAAATCAGTGTTTTTATGAGACCCAATTAAATTTATTGGGGATCTCTGAAACGTACTGGTTGCAGAACTAACTGATTAGCTTTAGTGAAATAGGGAAGTTTGTGCTAAAAAAAACATTGTTTACCTTTGTTTGAGACGTCCTAGTAGTCGAATCGTGGTTGTTTACGTTACGGGTTGAGCCTATAGAGACCCAATTTCCCTGGTTTTGAAGTCCCAGTGAAGCAGTGGCTCTATTAGGCAATAAGTGTGCAGACATTGCAGCGACAGAGTTCACAAAGGTAATGGCAAAAACTGTAAACACTAATTGAAACCCAATGCTAATAACTAATAGCATGAGCAAGCTAACGCAACCTTTAAATCCATCTCGTTTACGTTTAAGTTAACCCTAAAACTGATAATTCAGACATTTCGCCGTCGTTTATAATCTCTTATTTACGTTTGGTATTAAAGAATATGTGGACGTCCAAAAATACAAACTAAAATATACACCGTGCATAAGGATTTAAAATTTAGTGAAATCTTGACAACAGTTCGAAACGGCGCCATGACAACAGGCGGAAGTAGTTCTTTTTTTTATATTACGGTTTTTTAAAAGATCTCGTAAACAATAAAAAATAATGAAATAAAAAAGTGCGTTTTTGCTTAAATACGTGTTCAAAATATAATACGTGTATTAAAAGATAAAGTAGAATGAAATAAAATAAAGAGTCCTATCCCGTAGACATGTCTATACGTCAGCGTATCCGCCATATTTGGAGTGGCACGTTCGCTGTGAGATGCAATTAAATGTGGTTGGAAGTTGGTTTTCCAAACAGATAAGAATTTCTAATTCACCTAATTTTGATGAGTCGTTTTTATATACACTTGTCAATGGTCGGCGGTGAGCATTAAGACAGAAGTGTACAATTTCTGAAGAGCAAAAGTGGACACAACCATTCTGAAACAATATGCTTAAAATACACTTAAACGTACATGTAAAATACCAAACCACGTTGTTTAGGCCATATTCTGACTCTATTCACTGCAAACCACAGCTGAAATCAAGAGGCACAACTGACAGGAGTGGCGCCTAGTGGGTTTCTCTACTGCTGTAGCCCATCTACTTCAAGGCTGGATGTGTTCTGCTTTCAGAGAGGGTATTCTGTATAACTTGGTTGTAATGAGTGGTTATCCATGAGCTGCTGCAGGCATTCTGTTGTCTCAAACCATTCTGCCTTTCCCATCAGGCCTCTAATCCTAGTAGATCAGTGGTTTATGGAAAACTCAGACCATCCCACGACTATGCCACGTTCAAGGTCTCTTGAGTCCCTTTTCTTCTCCATTCTGATGCAGGTTTGAACTATTAATAATTTTAATATTAATATTATATATATATTAATATATAATAAAATTTTTAAATATATATATATATTATATATATACAGTAGATGGATAGATATATCAAGAGAGAGAGGATTATTAGTCTAAAACGAGATGCATTCATGCAAGAAGGAAAGAAAGCAGATTTAAGGAGACAGATTATGCCCCTTTTTCAAGAAACTGACACAATTTCCTTAATTCTTGACATGAAGTGTATGACGTGCTTCGGTCAAACTACAACAGGATTAAAGTACCAAAGCCCTCTTATCCTCCTGTTTTGTGTAATATTATGTAGAAAAAAATAACATTAAACCAATTGTGTTCAATCTGGCTAACTCAAAAGCACCCACATTAAGTAAAAAAAAAGACTACTATTTGGGTAATAGTTTTTATTTTCTCTAAAATTCTGACATTTACCCCTTCTGCAGTTTGTCCATAAATAGTGTCCTATCCTAGGAACAAAGGTCATATGCTTAACAGGCAAGCAATGGGTAGCTGGAAAGGATGGTGCAGGTGGATCATGATAAGGGTTAATTGTTTTGAGCAATTCATTTCTAAACGTGAAACATATAATAGAATCACACAGAATCACATATATGAAGCATTTTTTTTCTTTTTAATTTTGATGGCTTCTAGCTAACGAAAGGCCAAAATGTTTTTTTAGATATCGAGATTATGACATAAGATCAATAAATGGATCTTTATTACAGGAATAGTAATTCATGCCCATGTTATGACCTACACAGTTATGGGGAAGAAGCCTGAATTCACTCTGGTAATTATCATCTATCTATCTATCTATCTATCTATCTATCTATCTATCTATCTATCTATCTATCTATCTATCTATCTATCTATCTATCTATCTATCTATCTATCTATCTATCTATCTATCTATCTATCTATCTATCTATCTATCTCTGTCTGTCTGTCTGTCTGTCTGTCTGTCTGTCTGTCTGTCTGTCCATCCAGAGAGCAGTTAGTGTTTTCTAACTGAAGTAAACATTCACAGTTAAAAACGCATTTAGTATAGCATGACACATCCTATTTATTTTCTCTATTATTCAGTTACTAATATTACACAAATGAGAGAAGCAGTGTGCCGCTAGCTTCTCAGTTTCCCAACAGAACTCACGTTCGCATAGTTTTACCCAGAACCCTTGGAATAGAACTATATTGCATAGGTTTACGTGTGCAGCAACAAAATGCCACTCACAATAGGGCGGCCACGTTGACGTACGACCGAAAGCTCATGCGGTCATTGGACGTCAGTTCTGTGCCTGTGTGGTCACTTTAAGAACCGCGGCCCAACCCGGAAGTACTACTTCAACTTCAGATTTTTTTTGTAGCAGTTTCAGTTTTCAGCTGTTGTAGCAGCTCAGACGTTTAGAAGTTTAGGTCCTTATCTCAGTGGAAACGATGGCCCGTTATGAAGAAGTGAATGTGCACGGATATGATGAATTTTGTAAGGCGGTGTCTGAGAGAAAAGGAAAGGATATTTTCGCGTATTTTTCAGGCGATAAAGACGCCGAGGGAAGGAGCTGGTGTCCAGATTGTTTGAAAGGTAATTCAATAAAATCTCCTTCACCCATATAACTTATAAGCCATTGGGTAAGACTGTCTTGATCATGTATATTGTTTGTTCCTGTTAAAAAAGATTTTAAAAAATCCTATAATGTTATACATTTTATGCCAGTGTTTTTGCCGTGTTTTCAGCTGAGCCAGTTGTAAGAGGAGAGCTGACTCATCTTCCTGAGGGCTCCGTCTTCATCTATTGTCAAGTTGGAGATAGACCTTAGTAAGTTTGTTTTTTTCTTCCTCTTTTTTGATTAATTCGCCACTATCCGTTGCCAAATGTTTGTCACAATAAAATCTAGAATAACACAATTGCAGCTACAAACCACAGTTTTTTTTTTTACTTTAGTGTTTTAACTTGATCTGAATGAGTTATTCACTAAAAATAATTCGAGTATAAATATTAGTAAGCCTGTAAACTCTTGTTGTGCAATGATTGTAGTTGTAAAATAACGTTAAACCCGCTTATCTTGTGGATATTAGTTTTGTGTTTAAACATTAACCAACAGAAATATAATATTAGTTTTTGTTTAACTGTACATTTATAAATATTTAATTCACACAGATTTTTAAGGCTTCTTAAACACCAGAATTGCCGATTGTGAGAAAAAACAGAACACTGTGTATTAAACATAAGATATTAAGATAAACCATTTCAATTATTTGTTATAGTTAAATCAATTTTAATCTCATAAAAGAGAGGATATTTTTATGGAATTTCATTTCATTAGGAAACATTTGGATTTTATTTTTAACACATACATACTTGTAAATTTAAACAGTGTCCTAATCTATTTGTATCGAAGTGATATATATTTAATTTTCACAGAGAAAAAGCACTACAAGTTCATGGAGAATGACTTGAGAGAGATCCAGCTTGGTCTGATAGTTGTCTATGAGCTAAACTGTTTAGCTACAGTTAAAATATTTTATAGAATAACATTTTGAAATGAGGGAAAAAATGTTTTCCTCCAGACTTTAATATATTTTTTATTTATTTTATATCAATAGAGCTCATATCGATATATATTTTTTTTAATATTGTAGAAACAGGTGTGTAATAATGTCTATCTTGTGCTTTAGTTGGAAGGATCCAAACAACGACTTCAAGAAGACTCTGAAGTTGACTGGAGTTCCCACTCTGCTGCGATACGGAACAGTAAGAGGACGCTTGAATGCAAATAAGTTAATATTTTAATCTGCAGCGATGAGCCCGTTCAATCTTAAATGAAAGTTACTAGAGATTTCTTGAGAAACCAAATGTTCCATCACATTTACTGTCAGATGCTCTCTTAAAATATCTTCTGCCATCAGACCAGTGCTGAGAGCCAACTGTGACCTTTTTGTTGCAGCCTCAGAAGCTGGTGGAGGAAGAGTGCTTCAAACCACAACTGGTGAAGATGATGTTCACTGAAGACTGAAGGATCGTCGGCTTTTTAACTTCTCATAAAGAAGCCAACATTTCTTCACTAAATAACCGTTTACAGCGTTTAATTCAAGCACTTATGAATCATCCAGATTTGATTTGATGCAAATGAATTGTCAGCCGTGCATTAACAAAAACAACAATCAGTCTGTAAAATGCAGCTTTCCAGCTTATTCTTCAGTGGGGCATTTTGAAGGATGCATTTTGCTCTCTGATTATTCTGTGCAATCAACGAATATTGTACTGTATATAAATACACACTAGTTGCTGATTAAAAAAGATCTTGATTTTTATTTTGTGATAATTTCTGCATTGCCTTACAGTTGAACCTGAATAAAAGGACACTTGATGTGGAACATTTAAACTTGGCATTCTTTGCAATCTGTTACATCTTCTTGTTTCAGCTGTTCCTTTAGGGGTCACCAGAACAGATCATCTGCCTCCGTCTCATCCAATCTTTGTCATTTCCTTCTCTAAGTTGTCTCTCTGATACACTAATTTTAAATTCTATCCTATAACTTTAGTCATTTCCAATGAAAATCTTAGCACATTTCCTTCCTCCAGTTCTGTGCAACCTAATGTATGAAGAACATATAAAAGGGATTGTAAGTTGTCCAAAGATGTTTAGTTGTTTCTCCAAAATACTTGTTATTGATAAGGTGTAACAGTGCCTTCGAAAAAGCTCATCCACCTTTTTTATTCCCTTTTTGTTACGATGCATCCACAAACTTCAGAGCATTTTACTCTGATTTTTTATGATAGACCAACACACAAAATAATGCATTATCGTGAAGTATAAGGAAAAGGATACATAGTTTTATAGGAATATATGGTGTGCACTGGTAATCAGCCCCCTTTACTCCAATACTTGAAAATAAAATCAAGTGCAAGTAGTTGCCTTCAGAAGTCTCCTAATTATTAAATAACAATCTCAGTTAAATCCAGCCATTTTGTGAAGGCCTCAGAGGTTTGCCAGAGATCATTAGTGAACAACCAACATCGTGTAGACAGAGGAGTACACCTGATAGGTCAGGGATAAAGTTGTAAAGAAGTTTATAGTTATTTTATAGAATATCTCAGACTTGAACATCTCACAATTGCAAAGTTCTGTACTTCAGAGCATGGTACAAATGCAAGCCTATTGAGACAAGGTGGTCCACTTCAACTGCGGGGGCTAGCACTCCACAACACTATCCCGATGGTAAACATAGTGGTAACAGGATGTGAGGATGCTTTTCTTCAGCAGCATCAGGGAAGTTGGTAGGAGTCAGTCAGTTTTCATAGTGGGTCGCGGAGAAACCGGTGCCTATCTCCAGCAATCTATGGGCGAGAGGTGATGTACACCCTGGAGAGGTTGCCAGTCCACCGCAGGGCAACAAAGAGACATGCAAACGTAATTAAGAGAGACCAGTAACCTAACAGTTATGTTTTTGGACTAAGCTGGACTACCCGGAGAAAACCCATGCATGCACGGAGAGAACATGCAAACTCCATTCAGTAAGAAAACCGGCCAGGAGTCGAACCCAGGACCTTCTTGCTGCAAAGCAACAGTGCTACCTGCAAGGCAACAGTGCCTTTTCTTCCATTGTGAAAATGATCCTGAACATACAGCCACAGCTACAATGAAATGAATGTGATAGAGAGGTTCAGTTAAAGTCCAGGTCTATTTTCCCTAAGATTTATAAATGATGTTCTCCATCCAGGCGGACTGAGCTTGAGCTATTTTGCAAAGAAGGACATGGATGAACAAACACTCTGGGTACCCACATTTTTTAGAGACATACTCCAAAAGACATAGACCTGTAATTGCAGCGAAAAGGATGCTTTGCTAAGTATTTACTGAGGGGCTAAAGTAGGTGTCTGTGGACACAAAGACACGCCCACATGTTGTTTTCTTGTTGTGAACGCTAGGTGGCAGCAGACTCTCAGAAGATGCTGCCTCGCTCAAGCGTCTATAGAAATCTGATAAAAATTAATTAAATTTATTTATTTACTTATTAGCGCAGTAAAATGATTTCTTATAACAAATATGATGTGGGTGTTCAGGATCAAACGCAAAATGAGTGTAACTGAAATATTAAAATAAGAGTTTGAGAATAGAAAAAGTCTAATTTGGCCTCATTTTGACGTATTACTGCATTAAAACCTTACATGATATTTAGCTGAAGTGAACTCTAATTTAACAACAACAACAAAAAAAAGCTTTATTGGTGTTAATGAGCGGTTTCATGTTAAATAGACTAATCTCTGTTGCAGTCAGGGAGATTTAAGCGGAGCGCATTCCTGCACAGCGCTCAGAGCGGAGGGACGAGCAGAGCAGCGGCGAAGCCCACACCGCAACGCCTATCTCCGGGGCTCGGAGCTCACCTCAAAACCCACAGCTCGGTGGTGGTGGAGGAAGTGCTGGGTGTCGCCCGAACGAGGCGGTTATATGTGCAGCAGCCTCGGCTGAGGGGGTTACGGTCGTGCCTGTGTGTGTGGGTGCGTGTTCTCGGACTGTGTGCGACGCGATGTCGGAGTTTCTGGTGAGTCTGCTCGGGGAGCGGCTCGTCAACAGCGAGAAAGCCGAGGTGGACGTGCAGTCTCTGGGCGCCAGGCTCTCCCTGGTCGGGCTCTTCTTCGGGTGTAGCATGAACGCCCCGTGCAAGCAGTTCAACGGCAGCCTGTGCGAGTTTTACAGCCGCTTCAAAAAGGCGTCTGAGCATAAGGACAAGCTGGAAATCGTCTTCGTCTCGTCTGATCAGGACCAGAAACACTGGCAGGACTTTTTGCAGGAGATGCCGTGGCCTGCGTTACCTTTCAAAGACAGACACAAAAAGGTAAGAGAGGCCAGCGGTGATGAAGGTTCAGCACAGCCTGATCAGCCTGGGTGCAAGTGAGCTGGAAGCCTGTGGAAACAAAACACAATAACTTTTACTGTTTTTGCACATGTGGAGTTTAGTTTGGTTCTTTTAACTAAATTAATCTGTTTTTCTTTATCCCAAATCCCAGGAAGATAATCGCAATCAGTTGTCAGTTCAGGTTATGCAGTTTTTTTAAATAAACTCAAATTATTAATAAAACGCATCTAGCATACAGAAGCATGTCTCTTCCTTGGGCTGAAGCAAATTCATTTCACAGGATCTAATCAGGGCATTAAACTATGAACCATCGTCAGTAACTTTATTTAAATTGTACTTAACAAATCAAGCTCTTGATAACTATCTTTGCGGAAATAAACCAGACTTTAATTAATCGAGTTATAGCAGGACATAAATGTGCTGCTGCAGACATTCCTGAGTTATTAATAGGTGGGGAAACACATTGTACTTCCTCCTGGCTTTCCGCTTTCCACACTGCTGATTTTATCCAGGGAAATACTGCAAAAACAGCGTATTTTAAAAGTTCATGACAATTTAATGCCAGTTTATTATCTGTCCAATAAGTTTAGGTTTCTGCACCATATGGCTTCTGCACGGGTAAAAGGCCTGAAATGTTTCCATTGTAATACTTGCAGCTTTTCTGTGCTTTCAAAAATGCAACTCTTAGGATTTGTAGCAAACCTGTAAAAATACTTTTGTGTTTTTTTTTATTTTTTAGAGATACGTTAATAAGGCTTTTCTTGGCGGATGCAATATCTGGTTTTATTTGGGGTCTGACCTGGTGATTTACAATGTTGACAAACACTGAATTTTATTTATTTCCTTTTAATTCCAGGGACAATAAATGAAAGCTAAATGTGCTGCATGTTCTTTTGTTACAGGCAGTCATTTTATATCCAGCAAAAAATGAGGGAATTAAAAGATTGCCTAGGTTTATGCATCAAAACATATGTCCCTAACCTTTGTGTGATATATATATATATATATATATATATACATGCTATTGGTTGATGCATTTTTTTGAGACCAATCATGATTCATTTAATGTTTGTTGGAGAAAAATACAGATTTTTTCAGTATTGGACCTGCCGATCAGTGATCTGAGCCATTAAAAATGATCTGATTTTAATCTCTAGCAGAATGATAAGTGCATCTCCAAATTCTGGCATTGTGTGTGAAAACCTAAATGTATACATTTGTTATAGCTTTGCAGGGTGAGCTCACATTTCACGAAAGTATAGTTTTATTTATTTTAAGATTAAATTTAGTTATTTACTTGAAAACCTTTCCCTGCAGCTAAATGCTTCCTATTTTTTGGCATGTGGATAAACATAATTGGTTTTCTTGATTTCAGCTGTAACAATCATATAGAAATAGAAATGTTTCCTTTAACATGATGCAAATAGATTTGAAGTTTTTATACAATTCCATTTTTCTGTGCCACTATATCCAGTTCATGTTAGTGGCTGCATAAACCTGACAGTCTTCACGAACAATAGAGCGGAGGATTATGTTGCATGAATTGCGTGTGTGCGGCAGGAGGCCAGGCCAGTGTCCTGATTACAGACCTGGTCTCACGCATTGCTCTATAACTGAAAGAGACATTAACAGAAACAATGCCCAGAAGCGACTGAAATGTATCTGTGTGTGAATTCTGACGTTTGCAGTGAAAGATGGATGTGAAATTAATTAAAGAAGGTACATTGTGACTTATAGCACTTTAATTATATGTTGGACTTGATTATCTTAAAATATAAGTATAAAAATCCGTTAAGACTGAAATGTTTTAATTCCAATATCTTATCGTGGACACTGTGTCCATTATTTCCCAGGAGGGAGGATACTTTTTTAGTCTGGCCTCATTTAAATCAGTTCAACCTCCTAACCATTATTTGTTGCATTGTGGAGGCGGGATTTGGAGTGAAACATTGTCTTGTAAATTCTTTCTGATTGCTAATGATTATTTCCGTTACACCTCATAATGAATTCCAGGTTTGAATGAGGCTCAGACAAGCATGGGGGAAAGAGGAGGAGGAGGACGAGGGGAGGGTTGTCTGGGGTGGAGCATGTCCACAGTCACAGTGCAGTGTCATTATGTGCTCTAACTGGGAGCGGAAAATATCTGTGGCATCAACATCGGCATTGTTCATGCTCTTCTTGGTGGTCCGCTTGCTGTCTGTCTGGGCCTCGTGTTGCAGAGTGCAGCTGTTGATCTGTTTGGGAGAGGCCTGCAGCTCTGGGTCAGTTTGGACTTCAGCTGCATTTCAAAATATTCCTCTTCCACTACAGTAACAGTGTAAAATATTGCTTGTTTAAAGTCATCTCATCTTCTTGTTAGATCACTGCTTTCCAAAGCCGTAAATTTGATATTTACATTGGCTCATTCTCTTTGTCCTGTCCAGCTAGTTTACTTGGATCTGTAAAGGTGCCGGAACCTAAATTATTTTGCTGTTTTCTCTGTACGTTTATGAAAATACATTGCCTTGCAAAAGGTATTCTTGCCCTCTAAACTTTTTCATACTTTTCCAAACACCAACTTACATAAGTTTTGTTAATCTATCACTTAAAATACATAATGAATTTTATGTGATAGACTAACACAACTGTAATTGTGAAGCGGAGGAAAAATTCTGCATGTTTTTTTTTTTTTTTTTACAAATAAAAATCTGAAAAGTGTGTATTTTTATTCAGCCACTGCGAGTCAATATGTTTTTTATAAAATAACTTGAGCTCATGCAAGCTGGATGGACAGCATCTGTGAGCACCACTCTTTAAGTCCTGCCACAGGTTCTCGACTGAATTGATGTCTGGACTTTGACTGGGCCATTCTAAAACAGAAATATGTTTTGATCAGTACCATTGCCTTGTAGCTCTGACTGTTTGTTCTAAGGTTGTCCTGTTGGAGGGTGGAGCTTCAGTATTGCCTGTATGTAGCTCCATCCATATTCCCATCCACTCTGATGTTCTTATCCGTCTCCACATGGCATTTTCCATGAATGCCCGAAAAGTCCAATTGTGGTTTAATCTGACAAAACACCTTTTTCCACATGATTGATGTGGCATGGAGTTTGCCACATGGCTTGTGGCAAGCTGGATTTCTGTTGGCTTTTGTTTTGCTAATAGTTGTCCTGTTGACGGATTCACCTACCTAAGCTGTGGAGCTTTATAGCTTCTTCAGAGTTACTTCTTGGATGCCTGTCCTGTAAGTTATGTTAGGTCTCTCAGTTTAGGTGGACAGCCATGCCTTGTATGTTTACAGTTAAGCTATAGTCTTTTCATTTTCAGATGATGGATTTTATAGTTCCCTGCGAGTTGTTCAAGCCTGGGATGTTGTTTTATGATCTAATCTTGCTTTCAACTTCTTCACAACTTTCTTCCTGACTGTGTCCCTTTGACTTCATGATGCACTTGGTCCTCTAATGTTCTCTAACAAACCCCTGGGTCCTTTATGGAACAGCTGCATTTATACTGAGATTACACTACACACAATGGGCTCTATTTACTAATTAGGAGACTTCTGAAGGCAATTGGCAAGTTTATTTTATTTAGGGGTTATAAGAGTAAAGAGATCTGACCTCAAATGCACACCACAGTTTTTATGTCTTTGTTTTTTGTAAAAAGTGTAAAACCATGCACTGTTTTCTTCTACTTCATAATATGCACTACTTTGTGTGGTAGTGCATATTGTCCATTCAGGTTCGTGGTTGCAATAAAATGCACTGTATTTCTGTAATTAGTTATAAATTGTTGGCGACTTACAACCACAACACAAAATGTCCCCTCTGCTTATCCTTGATAGTGAATTCTTATCTTTTCTCGTCATATTTTCTACGTTCTTGTGTATCTTTTAGTTAAAATAAAATGAGCCATCATTCCTAGCTCCAATCCATGTAAAATGGATTTTCTTCATCCTTTATTTTTCTTTACACATTTTCCCTGCCAAAACAATTAGCTGACGACCTGAATAATAAACAGCCAATAATTAGCAGACTTAGTGATAATGAACATAATTGTTGGTTGCAGCCGTAATTAGCTGCCTATTGTTTTCGGATTTGTGAAGAAACAGGAAATGGCTAACTGAGACATCAACTAAATTGTTTTTTTTTTCCTTTGGATTCATGTGTGCAGTTATCAAGCTGGCAGGTCAGGGAGTTCAAGGTTGGCAAAAGAGAAAAGCATAAACTGCTAATTCTAAATGTAAATGTTATGGTGCTTTAGAATCGCCTGATTGAAGTTGACCAGATTGAGCACTATGAGGATTCGAGTCTGTTGACAAGGAGGCCCTCTTAACCGTGCTCAAGGTTGCTGCTTTTTTGTGTGTTTGTTTTTACTTGGATCAGGCAGAGCCCATCTCTTGGTGAATGATGCACTTTTTTTCCACTCCTTTGTCCAGAGCTTCACCGCCCACATCAGATTCTCTGACTTCACCTCCTCCCTTCCCTCTGCTCCCCCTCCCATGTCCTGCAATGATTTACTGAGCTATGTCACTCTCACTGCAGGCTTTGCTCCCTTTGCTTTAACTTATTAAGGCCTTCATTTCTGCACAAAGTATTAATTCAATAAATAACGAAAGAAAATAAATCATTAGGCTAAGCATGGACTATCTATATATATCTATATTCAGTCTCAATGAGATGTTAAAAAATGTCAGAGAAAGCATACAAATATAAGAAGCTATTGAAGGGCGTCTGTGTGTTCTTTGACATGTTGAGACATATTTGTGGTTAAATCAGGCTGTGACAGGGCAAGAGAGAGCAAGACTTTCAGCACATAAAAGGAAGGCTAAATGGAGTACACCAAAAGTTGCCTAATGTTATCCTTGTGCACTTATTCGACCCTTATCAAAGAGTGAAGAAAAAGTTCTTCATTCTCAAGGGAATAGAGAACGCCTTTTGCAATGTCAGCCACGCTAACCATGCTAATTGCTTACATAAGTGGCTAAGAAAGGCTTAAATTTCTCACTTTATTTCAAATATTAATAAAACCCTGTTTTAAAGCGACTGCTTCCACACACAGGGTTGATGTCTCCTCTGCACCTGATGTAAATAGTTTATGGCAGGATGGCTTGGATAACATTTTTAATGCTTTTCTTATATTTAGGTTTATTAAAGCCGTTAAGGGGAACGTGTAATCAATCGAAATCTACTAGTGGCTAATTATTTTGATAATTCTCTGGATAAAGGATGAAGTTAACTAAGAAATCTTTCCAAGTTTGTTTTTAAATTAATAAAAGGCCTTATATATCTGCATCAATTAATGTACTGAAAACATTTTACGATTCATAGTTTATTTAAAAGCCTGTAAGATCAGAACAGTGTTTCTGTGGAGCACAACACCCCTTTTGTTGAAGCACATTTCTGCTGAGTGGAAGTCAAATCTTGCAGATCTACAGCATCTATTACATTTTCCTGGAATTAGTTAGTTATAATAAGGAGGATCGCATCACAGGTAAAAATCCTATTGGGTGGCGATTCTTGTCTTCTATCAGCCGCTCACTCGGCTTCCTGCCAGACAATGATGGCGCACAGCAGCCTCGGAGTGATGTTAAGGATGCCTTTCATCAGCATGTCATTGATCTGCTGAAATCTGTATTGCACTGTATTCATCGTGTGTCACAGCCCCCCTTACCCTGTGACAGAATAAATGGTTTTAAAAGAGGTTTCAAATGTTTTATCTAGAGGTCCTTGATCCATCTGTTGTTAGTTTTGCATTTTCGCATACTTTGTCTTTGTTGTCCAATCAAACTATTGGCAAAATAACATGTCTCAGGCATTAGATACATTAGATTACAACTTACAGTGAACAAAAAATCGTCACCAGTTAGTTTTCAGAGAGTTTGTTTCTTAGATAATATATAGCATTGGGGAAAACATTAAGGCTTAATCTAAACTTTGAGCTGATCAGCCTTTCACTGGGCAACACCAGTTTCCTGTATTTTTGTATTTATTTTTTGGTCAGATTGACCAATTCAGATTATGGTGACACTGTGTTTGTTTGTTTTGAATGTATTAAAACAGATACTATACAAACTATTACCTATCTAAAGTAAAACTATGATTGTTGAAAAAACTAGGAAAAACACACTGAAAACTGTTCCTAACAGAACTAAATCTAATAGAAAGTGCTTAATTACAGGGTAATTGTGTTGCATGCCAAACCTGGGGAATTGTAACTTCTATATTAATTACACGTGTTCCCTAAAAAAAAAAAAAAAAAAAAAAAGAGTCAAATGCCAAGAACGTGAGCTCTGGAGT
This sequence comes from Crenichthys baileyi, assembly GCA_036173005.1. Lineage (NCBI taxonomy): Eukaryota > Metazoa > Chordata > Actinopteri > Cyprinodontiformes > Goodeidae > Crenichthys > Crenichthys baileyi. The sequence continues at coordinate 47,953 of JAHHUM010001894.1, read as the reverse complement.
CTGGACATGAAAACTAATCCTCACTTAAAGGCATTTGACCCTGAGCAGTTAATCACGGAAACAAGTACGATTTTGTTGCTCTCTAAATCAGCCCAAAGTTGTTGTTTTTTAAATTAAATTAATTTTAAATTTGTTATACTTCTTATAAAGTGGTTTAATTTTCTAGACTTTTAAGAGTAAATGAGATGGTGGGGATGGTTAAAAATTCAAAGCTACGGTAACAATGATTTTCACCTTTTCTGGCCAGATTGTATCTGCAGGTATTTACAAAATGTTTGTACGTGTACGGCCGAGGGGCGAAAAATTATTTTTAGCATCCCGACTCATTAAATGGAGAAAGTGCGAGATATAATAAGACTTTTAAATCTCATTTCATTGGCTTGTATTTGAAGTGCAGCTTAAGACCTCAACAGAGTCTAGGAAGCATCATTCAGTTTTATTCTCTCATTTTGTTATTCCTGTTATATTTTACTGGATTGCATTTCGTTTTACTGTATTTTAACATGTTGTGTGCCCTAGCTGTGAAGCACTTAGGCCAAAATATGTTGTTTTTTGAGATGTGCAATACAAATAACATGGACATTGCATTATGACTCTGATCTTATACAGTGATCAGTACTTTCTTATGTTATTGCAATCTGCGGGTTAATTGCAAAATCTGTTTATTTCTCTACATAACTTGTCTATTTACAATGTTTATCAGCCCTAGGTTGAATATGGCCCTAATCAGAGGTGCATTTCTGGGGCCACTTCCAGCCCATTGATGTTGTTACAGACCTGGGAAGAGGGGCAAACTTTAATGTTTTGTGCACAATGAAAAAATAACAAATGACAAGAAGACAGAACTTCATCTATCTACAAACAGTTATGGTGTGGAGGAAAAATGCTCCCAGCTGAGACTTAAGAATCCGAAATAAATACATTTGAATATAAAAAATGACCTGTTACTGTAACTTTCAAATTACAATGTTATTTTGTATGCCTGCAACTGGTGCATTAGTAAACCTGTCCTGTCTTAACTGAAGTGCCCCTGGAGGCCTTAAAACAGCCATAAGGGGTACTTTTCCTTAATCCTGGCTCCGGTCAATACTAATGTTGGACTTCTACCTGAGCATGTTGCTGTCTTTTTCCCAGGCCATTGTTGCCCCTTTACAAGGTGATATTTAACGTTATAAGAGGAGACAATAATGTACTACAACTGATCAGCCTGCTAATGCCAACCGTGTTCAGAACTAAAGAAGCCTTTTGGAGGCGAGTTAAAACATCATAAAGAAACAAGAGGAGAAGTCCAGTTGCCTTCTACTTAACACATGATGGACATGTCCTGGATGGCTGAGAATGTCATTTAACAGCCCTAACACTGGTTGACAGCATGTACTTTGTTGCCTGACAATGAGATTGTAATGGTACTGGTATTAAAATCCCAATGTAAATTCACTCTAGCTTGTTAAAATATCACTATTTATATACTCATTTCACACCGTCTGGTTTTGTGTTGCACAAGTCCTGTCTCTGACTGTAAAGCGACCTTCCAGGAACCCTTACCTTGACTCTGGCTGTGCATGCCTGGCTGCAGCAGAGCGCTAGAGGTTGACTCCATTGTTGTGCAGCTGTGAGGCCTTGTATGTGTGCGCCATGTTTGACAAGAGCTTATGTAAAGAATGTGCGATGCAGACACCTGCTGCAATGAAGCCACTGGAGGCTGGAGGGCATGGCAGCAGTGTGTGCGGGTTTGTGAGGGTTCAGGATGCTTAGCAGTGCCAACTGTTAAATCGCACCCCACATAGCTTAAGTTGCTGTCTTCTTTTACTGATCGTTGTCCTCCCTTTTTTAAAAGGCGATGTGTTTTTATGAGGCCAGAATAATGGAGCTATCATCAGAACAGCATAGAGACATAGAATTCATTGCAGAAGTGTTCATAACCCTTAACCTTTTCCACATTCTGTCGCATTACTTCTACAAACTTCATTGTATTTTACTTGTATTTTATTTTAATTACCAACTCAGTAGTGCACAATTAGGCAGTAGAAGATACATGATTTTCTACATTTTAACATTTAGAAAATTGTGTCATGCATTTGTATTCATTCCCTTGACTCTGATATCCCTAAATAAAATCAACTGAAAACATTTGCCTGCAGAACTCACCTATTTAGTAAACCTGAACCGTCCACCTGAACCATAGGGTCTAACATTTGTCGCCCTCTTTTTAAAGGGTCCAGAAATAATTGGACGGTTGACTCAAACGTCATTTTATGGGATGGGTATGTGGGCAATACCTTTATGTCATTTTCAATTAAGCAGTTAAAATGCCTGGAGTTGTTTTAAGGTGTGGTGCTTGCATTCAGAAGAATTTGCTGTGATCAGATGACATGCAGTCAAAGGAGCTCTCCATGCAGGTGAAACAGACGACTCTTAAACTGCGAAAATGAAAAAAAAAAAACATCTGAGAAATTGATACATTATTACGAGTGGCAAAATCAACAGTTTGGTACATCCTGAGAAAAAAAGCAAAAAAGAAAACAAGCAAGCACTGATGAACTAAGAAACCTGATGAAACCAAGATCAACATCCTACTAAAATGATGGCAAGAAAAAAGTATGGTAAAGGTGTCGAACAGCTTATGATCCAAAAGCATTTAACATCATCTTTAAAACACGGTGGAGGCAGTGTGATGTCTTGGGCGTGTGTGACTGCCTGTGCCACATACGATGCTTTGATCTGAACTACTACAAAGCAGTTGTTCAGATCAAAGCATTTCACGTTTGGAAGTCCATACTTAAAGTCAATTGTGATTTTTGTGGTATGAGTTAAAAATTTCTATTCACTCTCCATCCGGCCTGAGCTATTTTGCAAAGAATGGGCAAATTATTTCATTATTTAGATGTGCAAAACTCTTAAAAGGTTGGAGCTTTAACTGTATTGACTTATGGGGTAAATTACAAATACATATTTGCAAAGAAGAAAAAAACAAAGCATGTCTTTTTTTTTTCCTTTCACTTTACAATTATGCACTACTTTTTTGATCGACCACACAAAATCCCAACAAAATACGTTGAAGTATGTGGTTGCAACATGTGGAAAGATTCAAGAACTGTGAATATTTTTGTAAGACATTGAGAGTCGTAGTGTGCCTTGTAAAATCATATCCACTCCCATTATCTTACTGGTAAAATTCAGCGCACAATAGCTGTAAGAGTGCGACCCATCTGTGATCCACAGACCAATGAAACGATACTCCGAGGCTGACTTTTCCTCTTTCTCCAGTTGGACTGCTGCTGGACGCTGTGTGGTTTCCAGGCAGGACTTTCCACAGCGGAGTGACGTTAAAGATAATCGACACTGCTGATGTATTCACCACAGTCTGCTGCAGCTCTGGATGAGAACAGCAGATGATTCATTCGCTCGCCGACATTGTCCAAAACCAAACCGATTGTAACATATTTACCAGTAAAACCATCCGAACCAGTGCAGAATAAAGTTGACGAGGTGACGAGGCAAGCATCATTTGGGTCGGCAGTGTTTTTTAACACTGCTGTGTCTGGATCCGTTCCTCATTTTACCCGCAGCTACCCTTCATTGATGGGCTGTCGTGCCCAGACCCTCCCCCCTCTGTCGATGCTTTCGGTCTGTAATTGCCCCACTCCACAGCTCAGCAGCCCTTCCCACCATAATAACCTCCCAGTCGCCCCAGGGGCATCCTACCATCCATAGCTGTCTTTCGTTTGCCCTTTGTTATCTCTCCTAGATTGAATGTTGCCTCTTGTTGATTCCCCAGTTACCTCCTCATCATCACCACTGATCATATTTCTTAAGCTAAACGAAAGCAACACAATGATGAATATGCAATTCGGTCTTCTCTGCACTCGTTGCATATTTTCCACCCTGTCACTAAAGCACGATAAAATGTGTTTTCTGAAGGATATCTGTTCCATCAGGAAGTGACACTACTGATTTTAAATGTATTCATAGGTTTCACGTTTTTGGCGTGACAATCCATCGATGTGACCACCACCCTGCTCAGAGGGTGGAAGCAGAATGGTGTATATGCAAACAGCAACCGCCACCCTCCTCCTCCCACCTCTGTGCCATATTCATCCAAGTGGAAGTGCTCCTGCAGCTCCTGCTCCTGCTGGAAATGGACTCGTCGTACAAAGAGACCCAGTGTCTCACCGTGCAGCATGGCACGGCGGCACCAGCCATGATGTTTCACCTAGTTTGTGGCAGATTAATCACACAGCTGACGAGCAGGTTTTCACAGAAAGGGTGGCTTTATCTTTCTGAGAGCAAGGGTCTCAAGAATATGTTTAGTTTTTGCACTGATTCAGTCGATTGCTTTGAGTGGCAATGCTTACAGCTGGAAGGGCCTGCATGCAGCAGCTTGGCAAACTGTTGTTTTTTGAATGATTATGCTATGACAATAAACATCCAAATTCCTAAACGTTAGAGATGCACCAATCAGGCTTTTCCTACCCAATAAAAATTTACACTTTTCTTAGAGGTCTGTCCTGCCGAATCCAATTCTTACAGATTCCATTTGTTTTCCTAACTACAACACAGAACACAGTAAATGTGCTGCAAGATCTTTGATAGAGGTAGACTTTTTGAATCCAACCCAAAAAGAAGGTATTACAAAATGATCCCTATTTATGCTTTAGAGCATATGTTCTTAACCTTTTATCTGAGTTTAACTAAAAAAATTGGTTTTGTATTGCTCCAAATGTTGCATGACAAACTAGAGAGAAGAATCCAGCCAGCATCTTTGGTTTCTTTTGAAGATGCATATCATGTAACATGCAAGACCAGTGGAGTGCATCTTATTTTATTGCCTGTCATTGTAATAATAGGTTGTGCTTCTAATATAGTGGATGGATTTGTTAGCCATCTTGGTGTGTGTAATTTTATTCATCTTAACATTAATCACAATACACGCTATAAACTCAAAGATTTCCTGGATTTCCTTTTGCCACAGTGACTCAGCATCAATAAATGGCATAAATACACAAGTGACTAATTAACATAATGTACAATCACTTACTTGGGCTCAATAACTGCTGTTTTAAAAGAGAATCTAATGCAACCATATCTGCTGTAGTTATAAAACAGCAAAGGACACGTGGAGCTCATTTACCTTCCATGCATGTCTGCCCAGGTTTGTTATTGGTCAAAATATTTTGAAAGGGTCAGATTTTCTAAAGCAGTGGAAAAATTCAGCCAGCTGACCTTCAGTGTGCAGCATCAGGTGGGGGAGGGCAATGCTGTGTTAGTCTATACTTCTTACAGCCAGAGAAAGCTCCTGTCTTACCTGTACATTTTTCTTGAATCTTAGAAAAAGGGAATTTAATCCATAAAGGTGGAATGATCGGGTATTTTTGCAGTTAAGCCTCAACAGAAATTTAAGAAAATATTTCACCCATCAGTAAAGGCCACACAGGTATTGCCAACCTCAGTTGATCTTTCTTAAATCCCCTTTCACAAGTATTCAGTTATTTTGGGAGGTTGTGGCGCATGGTGTAGCGGCAGAGCAGGGGCCCCGAACCTTGACGAGGTTTGATTCCAACACAGCCGTCTGGGAAACTTTACTGCATTTCTTTTCCCTTCTCTGTCTTGATATTTCCTGTCTTATTACTGTTAATGAAGGCCACTAGTGCCTTTTATAAAAATATCTCTCCCAAAGAAAAACCCATTTTGGGTGGCTGGCGCTGCAGGTCGTTGCTCCTGTTGCCGACGCCATGCACATAAATTGACAGAAAGAGTTCTTGCTGTTATGTCAGCTTAAATATTTATGCCTGGCCATCTACGCTGTCTTTTGTGCTGCTGGTTAAAAAGCTAATGCATGACTGCCACCACAAAAGCAAAACATTGCACTCAAAAACAACTTTTAGATTGGAAAAAGTCATAACCATAATTTAAATATTTAATAGGGTAAAATGCTTATAATGTTCAAATCTCTGTGAAAGCAGATTATTGAAAGCCATTTAGTGACAAGAAAAACAAAGTTGTTACCTTTCTATCTTCATTATGCTATTGCAGGTTACAGATTCCACAAAAGTCCAGCGCCGAGGTCTGCAATCTTTACAATCTAAAAAGCCATTTTTTGCCCTCAGGCCAGCTAAATAAAACCTGTTTAGAGCAGCAAATATTACATGCCCTTTTGAAAAAAAAAAAGACTATTTTTGATAAAAGATCTACTATAAGAAATGTCTTGTCATTTTTAAATAGCCATTTTATTTATGTTTTTAGGTTTTAAACATAATGAAGAACATAGTACTTTTGGAAAAAAAAAGATGGCTACATTTTCTTCTATTTTAATTCACAAAAGAAATCTCAATGTGCATTTGTACAGTCTCTTGGCTTTTTTGAGATATGTAGTTTGATTTTTCTAACCTCATTCAGTTTGTGCCTGATGTATGAATGAGCCACACTAACAGACTTAACTCGACTCCCAGTATCCCACGTCCCTACAATGACTTCCAAAGGCAGTCTTGTCAGCATGTGTCTGTGCTCAGGCGCTCATCAGCCCCCGCCAGTCAGGAAACTAAATGGTATTAAACCCCAGAAATAGCCTGGTCAGTGTAAAGATGCTTGTACTCCTGTGTTCTGTCTCCACTGTGACATCAGATCCAGTCTCCCTCTTAATTCTAAACAGCTGCTCCGTATATGACTCTTGCTCCATCATTGGTGTTCCTGGGAGCTTATGTTCATGTCAGGTTTCTATGTTGATCCCCCATAAAGCGCATTAGTTGGTTTTTACTGACGGTTGATTCTGTTTGCTGTTAGACAGATGCCACATTTACAGCAAGCTGATCTACAGCAGGATGATGAAGCAGCACATAATTCTCATAAGGTCAGATGTCCCTGCACCTGGCTTGCCTAAAAATCTAAATACTGAATTGGCACCTTAAGTTGGTTGTCGTAGAGTGGTTAAGAAATAAGTTTTTTTTTTCTTTTAAAAGCTGCAGAGAGGGCTAAGTGTATAATTTGTACAAGTACTTTTTGTTGCAGCTCAGCAACGTAATGATTTAAATGCTGTCCTTACTAAATTGGCACATTGCATGAAGAGAAAGTGGAGAAAAATAGAGGGGAGCCCTGTTGAAGCAGATCTCCTGGCCTGTAGATGGCTCATTATTTTCTAATACCGTGAGAGGCAATTGGAATAATTTGCAGGTGCACACAGCTCCTGCTCTTCTAGGAGAATGCACACACAAACAAGCAAAGTTGATTTGGCTCATTTAGTGTGTTGTTGATTCAGTAATAAATCTAAATGTGCAGAAACATCTGCAGCTGGGTTTATTTTAACAGTATCATTAGACAGTGTTTCAAAAACATGCTGTTAAATAGTTTGACATTAAATGTACCGAAATAAATTATGTTTATATGCTCACTGTGTGTGTTAGCATTTAAGTCACATGACTGTTGGAGTAATATGTCTATGGAGGGAAGGCTAATCTGGACGATAAGTGACATTGCTGCCGTGGAGCTCCTAAATTCTTTCATGGTGCTTCATTATAAGTTCTGCTGTAGAGGAATTTGTTTTGTTACAGAATAATTGGATTATGTTTAACAGTTGAGTTTATCTGCAAATATGAAAACCCAAAAGATGCACATTATTATAAATGCTACTTACTACGTATGACTTAAGCATCATTACTATGTCATTACATGAAGTATCTTGGTTGTAGTGATACAGAATACATACAAGCTAAATGTATATGTAATTGTACTTGCTCACTGCACAGAACCTGTAAAGTAATAAGGTAACGTGAAAGTTGCCTCATTACATAGGTCAGTTAGCTTCCTTCGTAGCCGACTTGCAGTAGACTGTTTATTTTACAGTCTAATATGCAAAGTTTCCGACTTGTTAGCAAGAAAAATGTCCGTTCTTTTTAAACCAGAGAACATTTTTGTTTTTAACTGGCTAAAAAGTTGTTTTCCCCTCTTTTGGCTGTCACAAGCTGTGTTTCCAATATATTACCCAAAACTTTAAAATTCTAACCGACATTTATGTCCCAGTAGTGTTTTTCTGCAATGTTGCTCCAAACTCCATGCAAAACTGTCACGAGTTTCGAATTTACGGATGTAAACTCTCATTTGTGGCAAAAGGTAGATTAAACAAGAAATCTTACTGGGAGGTTACACCCTGAAACAGAATTAAAATTTGTTGTGAATGTGTGTTTGCTATAAAAAAAGATTCTAACCTGTATGGTTAAAAACCCCTAAAAGCTTTCTGTGTGTGGAGAATTTGCTCCCTCTGTCTCTAAAGACAACTAAAAGTTGAAATCTTTCATTTAAAATCTCTTTAAAATCTATTAAAGTTAAAGTTAACAGAATGTATGAACTGTTGATATGACAAAAATATAAAGCTGCGCCAATTCACCCAATTGGAAATTCAGGCTATTTCCAAAAGGCTTACCTCCCTATTTCCTTAGTTAAAATCCTACCCGGGTAGTCTGTTTTTACCCTGGTAGGGTGGGAGTAGAAATTGAAGGGAGTGAGGATTGGTCCCAGAAAACCCTAGTTCCCAAAACCGTATCTATACACAGCTGACTGACAGCTCACAGCAGCAGTTGGGGGAGATGGACTGTTACTTTGTGTTAAATAAGACTATTTACCATCGTGGTAGCCTTGAAGCCAGAGTCAGCTTCTGCAGAGGCTTGGTAATGAGCCATACATTTGTTTCAGGTGTGTTGATGTTCCCCTGGTTCAACACGCATGAAACAAATGTATGGCTCATTTCCAACCAGGCCTCTGCAGACGTTGACTGCATACTGAGGAGGTAATTCAGCCATTTGATTCAGGTGCGTTGGACCAAGGCAACATGTAAAAGTTGCAAGGCCCCAGCCCTCAAGGACTTGAGTTCCCCACCCTTGTTCTACATTGTTGGCTCAGTGTTTCGGTTCTTTTTTCTCTTTTAAAAAAGCCACTTAGAATCCTTTGTACTGCGAAGTTGAAAAGACTGCAAAGATGTTTTAAGCTTGGACACCAACTTGAGTCGCACTTAAGTCTCAAAAATAAAAGACTTCGAGACTTGAGACTTGACTTGGACTCCTGGTCAGAGACTTGAGTCTTATTAACAGTTTCACGTAATGAAGAGCAAAAGGAAGCTGGTATATGAGCTAAAGACTGCGGGTTCTGCACATTTTTATTGTGAAATTTGTGTAGCTGTTTTGTTTAGACGGTTAATTAAACATTAAATGATTTAAAGATAACTGTCAATACACATTAAAGACTGTAAATATAAAGACTGGAAGATAAATATCTAATGTTCTTGTAGTAATTTAGGCCTAAAGACAAACAGTACAGGTTTGAAATCCTATTGTACAGCAATGTAGGGTTAGAGGTTCACTTATTGTCATGGATTTAATGAGAAAATGTTTATTTCAGTTGTTAGAGACTTGAGACCAGATCTGGAAAAAATGATTTGTGAACACCTCTGAAAGATTGTAAATCATTTTGCCTAAATGACTGCAGAAACCTGGGTTCATCTTGAGCATCTGAATGTGTAAACGACAAACTGTTTAATGATACATATGCTTAAGAGATAATAATCTTTTTAGCATACTTTCTCTGTTAAAGATAACATCATTGTTTATAAAGATTGAGGACTGGTTTATTATTCTTCCACACAGTGAGGAATCCTTACATTTTATGATGGTATAGGCGATAGGTATTGAATTGTTTTTCCATGTTTTTTTTAGACAGTGCAGCTGCATATGAAGCATGGAGCTTGACCTTGCTGCTGAGACACCTGTGTATTCTAAAGTATAACAACAGCAGGTCTGATGGAGATATTGGCAGAGCACCTGCCTGTACCTGGAGCTGGAAATAAGGAGGTCAACTTATGAACTGAACTAAGAGAGACAGGAAACATGCTGAGGAAGATGCTGATTAGTTAATAAATAGAATTTGTCTTTAAAAGCGTTTTAGGGTTAGTAATGAGCCTGGAGACCAGGTTAATTGCTTGTCCATTCATTTGTCCACCCATCACACCTCATTTTAAAATCAGGCATGCTTCGGTAAATTACGCCACCACATGCATTCCACACGTCTTCCAGCTTACGTTGTACTAAAGCACACAATTATCAGAAAAGTCTCACAGTTTGGAGTTTAGACCACCTGCGGAGCTGCGCTGTGGCTTAGCTCTGCCTCTGTGTTGGAGGCTAATCACTGTTTTGATTAGTCTTTTTTTTTTTTTTTGCCCGATCTGTTTGCACAGAGCACCGATCCCACAGCCATGTTGAATAAGAGGGTTTATCAGCTTAAGCCTGTTGTAAGGAGCATAAGAGGTTTCATCTTTTCACTGAAAAACGAAAGAAGCTCCTTCGGAGACGAGTGTCCAGGCAATTAAAGATGCGAGGGGCCTTGAAGGAGAGAGAGATTATGGATACAGAGCTGGGGCTGGGTTTTTTCTCACCCGGCACGTTGTAGAGTCTGTTCAGAGAAACATTTTGATTTTTAAAGGTTGAGCTACTGTCATTCAGAATGAGATTGGTCACTGCAGAAGTCCAATTCCAGAGGTAGTGGTCTGTCTTTTGTTTGCCTGGATTGGAAATTTAAGGGCAAAATGTAAAATGTGTTGGCCTTGTTTGAACATATTCAAGCATGCTGTTTTTTTAGCTTTAACTTGGTTTATTGAGCATTCATACCATCAGTACTGTATAGCTGCCACTGTACATGAAGAGTTTTCTAAAATTTCTACTTAAGCCTTTCGTTCTGCCAAATGAAAATGCTTTGTGCTAATTAAACAACCACTGCAGAACTTTTACTGGTGTATCTGAAGTGGGCACTAAAATTAAAAACATTACATTAATCTAATTAATTATTTTACAGGAAGTAAATAGGTGTTTATCAAGTTTTTACACAGGGAATGGAGTATCATTTTAGTCATAATGGTAAAATGGGCTTCATTGGAACTAGGGCATGCATGTTACCCAATAAGACAACGCTTCACTATGCTGGCCCAGAAATGCCAAAACTGACAACAGATGCCCACTCACACAAATGTCTGAATGTGTTCATGTGCAATGCTGTTTTAAAATTCACCATCACCGTGGTTGTCAAGGAAGCCATGTACAGTCTACAAAAGATTCAAAATCAATAGCCATCAGTATTAACTAAATATAGTGCATAGGGCTGTATTTATGGGGAGTTTCTGTTTATCCCCAATACAGATCAAGGTCATTTCAAAATTAGAAATATGCCGACATGGAGTCAAAGTCTTCATCACTTGATTAAAATTAATGATATAAATATGCTTGAAAAAAATCTGTAGCTTTGTAAAGTTGTGAAATAATGCATTTTCATTACTTTCATTACTTCAGCTTTTGTGGTTATTTGAAATGCCATATGACTGGAAAAAATGTGTGTTTTCTCTTTTTCTTTTTTTGACATAGATATGTTGCTATGGTAGACGGTTGAAAATTAGGTTTGATCCTTAAGATTTTTCTTTTTTTGATTTTCAGATTTAAGTTTTGGTTATTTTTAAGTACCTGCCACTGGAATCAAATATTTACATTGACTATTTATATTGTATGAAAACATAACCTATTGTTTTCTCAGTGTCCGACAATCAGTTATCAGAATAAACCACTGTAGGTTGGTTAGGATTACCAAAATAATTTTTGTTTTCCAAGTTCCAGACTTATAGGAGATTGTTTTTTTATAGCATTTTTAAAAAACGTTTTTCATATGTTCACATACATGCCATACACATGCCTTAGTATGTAGGAGAATTTTTAAACTGTATGACTATGTTTCGTGTTGTATGGTGTATGTAAATATCAGGTTTGAGCTGCATATACAAAAGATCATCTGTCTATGAATTTAAAATGCTTTAACTCTCTTAATGTATCTATTTATTAATCTAAATGCATGATTAGAACATTTACTTCAACTCTGTCCTGTTAAAATAGCTGCTAGAAGACAAAATGTTGCTCCAGCTATGCCTTTTAGAGTAATATAAGCAGTAAAACTTTAGCCTTTTTATTCTGCAGAGCTGGTCATGAATCTGCCAGTCTCTTAGTGTTTTGATGAGAATAGCTATCTTTTCTGTTAATCTTGGAAACGTTGTACTTAAAAATAACATTCGTGTCTAAGATTCTCTGTCTGCTGGGAAGCTTAATGTGGGATTCTGAAGCCTGCATGTTGTTAATCTAAATCAGGATACGGGGTGAGTGAGGGGAGTGCATAAATGTGGACCAAATACTTCTCTCCTCCACCTCTCACCTCCATGTCACTCGCCACCTGCTCATTTGACAGCACGGCTGCTTTTAGAGCCAGCAGGTGTGCTCTGAAGGTAGCTCGTTCCGCTCCAACAACCACCGCCGAGCTGCCATTTTCTAAAGCTGGAGCATAATAAAGTGACACCATTAAATATCTTTAGGCACAGCAGTAATACATCTGTTTGTGTGCATACGATTCCCCCAACAGAAAGCTCGTGAACTGAAGCAGAAAGAAGCCTAATGCTGGTTTCATTTCAGGAATGTCTTGAGTTTCTGCCAAAACCCTATACCTATTTGTCTTCTCTCTTTTTCATCTATCATATAATTATGGTGCTCAGCGAGAGTCAGAGGTATGTACAGCAACCAAAGAGGGAGAATAAAATTAAAGAATTATTGTTTCAGATGAACGGATATAAATTTTACCAGTGAGAGGTAAAACTGAAGCCTCAAAGAGTGCAAAGAGCTGTTCATCATAGCTGAAAACCAAACATGTGGAATAATCTCTCATCCACCCACTTTGCTGTGTGGTCAGGCCCCATGAGATACAAAGGCGTCTTCATCACCCCATCCGCTGTGTTTCTCCAGGTGTTGGCTGTCCGAGTAGATGAAATAAACCTCTGCAGAGATTCATTTATAACACACAAATTTCAGCTGGATTTGTTTTAGCTCAGGAGACTGAAAGAGGGTGAGGAATCCTCTTGACTTTATTGTGGTGAGAGGGGAAAAAATCTGCCAGAGGGGTGGGGATAAGTTCATTTTGTAAGCGGTAATTACTCTTGGAAATTACTGGCATCAGAGCATAATTGGCAAACTTTTGGCATCACTTTCTATCAGGCTGTTGTTGGTGACCGTTCTCAGAGCTGTTGGATCTGACTTTGCAGGACAGAACAATGTATGGTGCTTTGGAAAATGGAGAAGAAAAAGGTGAAGTGTAGATCTTGGTTTCTTATAACAAGTTCTTTCTTTGTCCAATCTCTGTGTCAGAAAGCAGAGCCAAAACCAACTTCTGGCACAGCCTCAAAGCTTTGGATATTTCCGTGCAAAACACAGTGGTTTATGTAAGTTCATGGACAGAGATAACGAACTGGGTGCCTGTTGTGTCTGTTAACCTTCCTGTGTGCAGAGGGAAGGGTGCAGTATACACTGTAGTAAAATATTAAGTAAAAATTATAATTATAAATGAATAATCCCATTGGTCACATCTCTTATTATATGTCTTGTTTTTTTTTTTGACAAGTGCTATTTCTAAAGAGCATTAATATGATCGCTTACAGCCTGCTGTCATAATTATTTATATAAACAGAGGCGACGTCACACTGTGTGAGAAAGCTATCGCTGTAAACGGGAATTAAAGAAATTACTATTATGATTTAGTTTTTTCAGTTATCAGGCTCAATGCAGTTAAACATAGTGAACATAAATTATATCTGGTGATCTGCACAAAGATTATAGAGCAATTTGCTACCTCACAACTCCAGTCCATGATGGGAATTTAAAGATGAATAAATAAACATATATAATATAGCACCAGTAAGAATGTTTCAATAATAATAGATATATATTGCATGCACTAGGGCTCCACAATATTAGAAAATCTTGCAATGTTCAAAATATTGAAAAATACTGCAATGACTATATCAGCTGCGATATAGAGGTATGCCTATTATCTTCATCTGTGCTTCCTACACTCTATGACCTTTAGCATTTTGGGCCATGTAATTTGTGTCCAATTTGAGCATCTGCTCCAGGGAGACTGTCCAACTGGATAAATAATACATTGGCATGAAAAAAAGTCCATGACACGTGAAATATATTAGCCAACAATTACTGCACTACATAGGGTTCTCACCAGGAATTTTTATGAGCGTAGCGGGGAGGGGGGTTCGCAGGCCCGTTTATACCCACCCTTCGAAGCTGACATGATTTTAGAAAGCTTTACTGTTAGCGGCCACACAGGGTGAAAAGAAGCGGGAGCAGACTCAACGCATTTGCTATGGCCGACATAAAAACAGCACGGAGGGAGCGCAGATGTCAGTCAGAGGGCCGAAACGCTCATAAAAAGGAGCATTTTGGCCTAAATTTTAGCGTAGCTGTGAAAATTTTCAGCGTAGCAGCCCGCTACGCTGAAAAATGCGCTGGCGAGAACCCTGCTACAAACGATCCTTTGTGATATGAATATTATACACAAACTGATGTGTGAATAATATGATGATATATTTTTGATATATTTTGCAGCCTTAACGTGTACGTAATGCAATGAGGAAATACACATTAATGCATTCACACGCCAGTAAAGTCAAATTTTAGCCTTTAAAAAAGGTCAAAATGTTATCAGTCGGTGTGATCTTTTTTTTATGTTCAGACTTTATAGGTAAAGGTTTTAAAATCTGTTTTATTTTGCTAGGCCTGTTATTCAAATCAAGCTCCCTTTGATGAAGATGCTAAAATGGTGATTAAATTCACATTTTAAACTGCCTTCGGTATCGTAGGGGCATAATGAACACAGTTAGTGCTAGCATTGCTAAAACTTCATTCTCTGTGTGTATTCCATTGATGATGTAGGGCCTACCTTTTTAAGTGTGTAAGATTTTTTAATGTTTTCCAACATTTCCAAATCCAACATGTTCCATTCAGCCTTGCTGTTACCTGATGAAGTTTTGCTCTTTCTCGCCCTCTAGCAGCCTTCATGAACAGCCAACATGTATTGACTGGAAATTGAATACCGAAAATAGCCAACCTTGAGTTTTTTCACTTAGTAACAACTTCCAGACAGCAGTGTTTCTGTCAGCCTAACGTTGTGGCGCTAACTCATGGTGTGTTCACGGACAAGAGAAAGATCAGATTTTTAAATTTGCAATCAGCTGTTCAGGGCAGATCAAGCTAAAAATCAGCTGACTCTGATTACCAGATGATTTCTTGGTGCATTTCAATATACTAATAATGCATTAGGTGTTCTCAAATGTGACCAATTTGAAATGCTTCCACTATAACCTTGTATGTTTTACAAACCTGAATCACCTAAATCAGTTGAGTGCTATGCTTACATTGAATTTGAAAGCTTTTTTTCCTTTCCACTGCTAAAAGTTTGAGTTATTTTGTACTTTTTGTCCTGGAATCTTCTCTTAATTAGTCTGTCTTTGTTTTTCCCCTTTGGACTGTGTAATGCAGTCGAGTCGAATCCTGCAGCTGACGTTTAGAGATGAAACAACGGGTGTGTTTTCAATGATCCGCTCCATCTTTGATCCTTAAATTAAAGCCATTATGTGTCATAACATTCCATTCAATATATCTCAGAAGACATTTCTCTTGATGATCAGACCCAGCTTTGATATCACTCTGCTAATTATGAATGTAACCCTGATTTAGAGCAGCTTCTATGTGATAACACTACCACTACTCGTTATATAAACACGCTAACAAGTCTTTATCTGTATGATGAAAATCTGTTCCGGTCAGTTTGTTTATATTGAAGCCATATTGTGCGGTTTGTGTTCTTGACACTGAGTTAACCGAATGAGAGATAAGAAACAAGCAGAATTGCGTGCCTTTTATTATGTGTGTTCAAGTTTCCCAATGGTCAAGTGTGACCAGCTGAATACCAGCATGCGGACTGAAATAATTATTGCAGTATGCTTGCACAGTCAACAATGTACAACTGCAGCTCCTTGTCGATGCTGTTGAAAAAAAATTCATGAAGGGTCTAAAAAAGCCTCAGGTTTTTTGTTTTTGAAAATGGATCATGGATGTGGTAGACTGGGGTGCCAGGTTTTTATTTTCAGCCACATGCTCCACACCTGCATATGCATGTAGCACACAATGTGCACATGCACATAAGGATGAATCCACCAAATAAATATGCTTTCCACAATGCATGTTTGTAATTCGCATGACCTAAACAAACTTACCTTGTTTCTGGATAATGAGAATTTCTCTACATAACTGCAAGTAGGCGGTACTGATGTGACCATTTTAGCACCGTTTAAGCAACCGCTTTGTCCATTGCCTGTTCATGGTTGTTTTTTAAACTGTTATCGTTTTCAGATCAAACAGTTGTGGTAGAAACAGATGTGAGAGCACTTAGTTTTGTTAGTACATGCTGAAAAAAAAAACAGTTTTCTGGAAAAGCAAAAAGTAGGAGCGTTTCAGCCACACTGGAAGATTTAGCAGTGCATTTCTTCCAGGTGACTAGAAAATCAAAAGGCCGGTTAATTGTCAAAATAGCATGGGCCTTTACCATTCAGATTTGTATATTTTAAGGACTCATTAAATATTTGAAAACCATTGTACTCGTACTCGTCGTCTTCGGCTTATCCGGAACCGGGTCGCGGGGGCAGCAGATTCAGCAGAGACACCCAGACGTCCCTCTCCCCAGACACCTCCTCCAGCTCCTCCGGGGGGAGCCCAAGGCATTCCCAGGCCAGCCAAGAGACATAGTCCCTCCAGCGTGTCCTGGGCCGTCCCCTGGGCCTCCTCCCGGTGGGACGTGCCTGGAACACCTCCCGAGGAAGGCGTCCAGGAGGCATCCGGTATAGATGCTCGAGCCACCTCAACTGGCTCCTCTCGATGTGGAGGAGCAGCGGCTCTACTCCGAGCCCCTCCCGAATGGCCGAGCTCCTCACCCTATCTCTACGGGAGTGCCCGGCTACCCTACGGAGGAATCTCATTTCAGCCACTTGTATCCGGGATCTCGTTCTTTCGGTCATGACCCAAAGTTCATGGACATAGGTGAGGGTAGGAACATAGACCGACCGGTAAATCGAGAGCTTCGCTTTTCGGCTCAGCTCTCTCTTCACCACAACGGACCGGCACAGCGCCCCCATTACTGCGGCATCCGCACCGATCCGTCTGTCGATCTCCCGCTCCATTCTTCCCTCACTCTTGAACAAGACCCCGAGATACTTGAACTCCTCCACTTGAGGCAGGAACTCCCCTCCAACCTGAAGAGGACAAGCCACCCTTTTCCGGTCGAGTACCATGGCCTCTGACTTGGAGGAGCTGATCTTCATCCCAGCCGCTTCACACTCTGCTGCGAACCGCCCCAGCGCATGCTGTAGGTCTTGGCTAGAGGGGGCCAGCAGGACCACATCATCTGCAAAAAGAAGAGACGAAATCCACTGGTCCCCAAACCAGACCCCCTCCGGCCCTTGGCTGCGTCTAGAAATCCTGTCCATAAAAGTTATAAACAGGATCGGTGACAAAGGGCAGCCCTGCCGGAGTCCAACATGCGCCGGGAACAGGTCCAACTTAGTTCCGGCAATGCGGACCAAACTCCTGCTCCGCTCGTACAGGGACCGGATGGCCCCTAATAAAGGGCCCCCGATTCCATACTCCTGGAGCACCCCACACAAGGCACCACGAGGAACACAAGTCGAATGCCTTCTCCAGGTCCACAAAACACATGTGAACCAGCTGGGCAAACTCCCATGAGCCCTCGAGTACCCTGTAGAGGGTATAGAGCTGGTCTAGTGTTCCACGGCCAGGACAAAAACCACACTGCTCCTCCTGAAGCCGAGGTTCGACTATCGGCCGGACTCTCCTCTCCAATACCCTGGCGTAGGCCTTACCATGGAGGCTGAGGAGTGTGATCCCCCTGTAGTTGGAACACACCCTCCGGTCACCCTTCTTATGAAGGGGGACCACCATCCCGGTCTGCCAGTCCAGAGGCACTGCCCCCGACCGCCATGCAATGTTGAAGAGGCGTGTCAACCATGACAGCCCCATAACATCCAAAGATTTGAGGTACTCAGGGCGGATCTCATCCACCCCCGAAGCCTTGCCACCGCGGAGCTTTTTAACCACCTCGGTGACTTCGGCCTGGGTGATGAAAGAGTCCAACCCCGAGTCCCCAGCCTCTGTTTCCACCAGGGAATGCGTGAGGGCAGGATTGAGGAGATCCTCGAAGTACTCTTTCCACCGCCCGATAATGTCCCCAGTCGAGGTCAGCAGCCTCCCACCCCCACTATAAACAGTGTTGGCGAATCACTGCTTCCCCCTCATGAGGCGCCGGACGGTTTGCCAGAATCGCTTCGTGGCCGACCGGTAGTCCTTCTTCATGGCCTCACCGAACTCTTCCCAGGCCCGAGTTTTTGCCTCTGCCACAGCCCGGGCCGCAGCACGCTTGGTACCCGTCAGCCGCCTCAGGAGTCCCACAAGCCAACCACAGCCGATAGGACTCCTTCTTCTGCTTGACAGCATCCCTTACTGCCGGTGTCCACCACCAGGTTCTGGGATTGCTGCCGCGACTGGCACCGCAGACCTTACGGCCGCAGCTACGGGCAGCAGCATCGACAATAGATGCGGAGAAGATGGTCCACTTGGACTTTATGTCTCCAACATCCCCCGGAATCTGGTCAAAGCTCTCCCGGAGGTGGGAGTTGAATACATCCCTGGCCGAGGGCTCCGCCAGTCGTTCCCAGCAGACCCTCACTAAGCGCTTGGGCCTGCCAAGGCTGTCCGGCTTTCTCCTCCTCCAGCGGATCCAACTCACCACCAGGCGGTGATCAGTGGACAGCTCAGCCCCTCTCTTCACCCAAGTGTCCAAAACGTGCGGCCGAAGGTCTGATGATACGACAACAAAGTCGATTATTGACCTCCTGCCTAGGGTGTCCTGGTGCCAAGTGCACTGATGGACACCCTTATGCTTGAACATGGTGTTCATTATGGACAATCTGTGACTAGCACAGAAGTCCAGTAACAAAACACCACTCCGATTCAGATCGGGGAGGCCATTCCTCCCGGTCACACCTCTCCAGGTGTCACTGTCGTTTCCCACGTGGGCGTTGAAGTCCCCCAGCAGAATAATGGAGTCCCCGGGAGGGGCACTATCCAGCACCCCTGACAGGGACACCAAGAAGGCCGGGTACTCCGCACTACCGCTCGGCCCGTAGGCCGAAACAACAGTCAGAGACCTATCCCCGACCCGAAGGTGCAAGGATGCGACCCTCTCATCCACCGGGGTAAACCCCAACACGAGAGGGCTAAGCTGGGGGGCATAAAGCAAACCCACCCCAGCCCGCCACCTCTCCCCGTGGGCCACTCCAGAGTAGAATAGAGTCCAGCCCCTCTCAAGGAGATGGGTTCCAGAGCCCACGCTGGGCGTGGAGGCGAGCCCGACTATTTCTAGTCGATATCTCTCGACCTCCCGCACAAGCTCAGGCTCCTTCACCCCCAGCGAGGTAACATTTCACATCCCTAGAGCCAGCCTAAGCATCCGGGGATCGGGCCACTGAGGTCTCCACCTTCTTCCGCCACCCAATCCTCTTTGCACCGGTCCCTCACGGTTCCCCCTGCAGGTGGTGGGCCCACTGGGGAATGGCCTCGCGTCTCTCGTCCGGGTTTGGCCCGGCTGGGTCCTGTGAGGAGCAACCCGGCCCCTAGGCACTCTCCGGCGAGTCCCAACCCCAGGCCTGGCTCCAGGGTGGGACCCCGGCTCCGCCGTACTGGGCAACGTCACGTGCCTCGATTTAATGGGCCTCATGAAGGATTCTTGAACCGCTCTTTGTCTGACCCATCACCTAGAGCCTGTTTGCCGTCGGAGACCCTACCAGGGGCATTTAAGCCCCAGACAACATAGCCTCTAGGATCATTTGAACACTCAAACCCCTCCACCACGTTAAGGTAGCGGTTCAAGGAGGGGTTTGAAAACCATTGTATATTTCAAGTTCATCTACCAACCAACCTATAACAGGGTCTGTTTTCAGTTGGTGCTCTGCTTTCCTTTAAAACTAATGCAAACTACACAGTGGATTTAATCTTTTGCCCTGTCCTTTGGTTGACTCAATGTTACAACAATAGTTTGCATATTTTACCTTGGCATGAGGTAGTTCATTTTTTTTATTTTTAATTATAAGAAATCCACACAAGGAAATAATCCTTTTTTTTCTAATAGATGCATTTTACTTTGTGAACATCATTGACAAATGAAATATCACAAGAAAAATATGTTAAATTTGCCCAAAACAGATGAAAATGACCTGACCTTGCCAAGTTAAAAAAAATAAATGCTTTTTGTCCATTATAAACCGATGCCAGTTTGTAGCATCAGACACCTTCTGATATCCCTCCTACAGCCTAGGTTGTTTGGTTCTAAGTACAGGTTGGCAACAAACATGGCGGCCACTTTCCTAAATAGTGGCCATCGGTCACAGCTTAACAAAGAACCCAAGTGCATATTTAAAACACCCTTAGTGCCGTACAGGCAAAATACACCTAATTCTTACTCAAATTAAAAGAGAATGAATCAGCAATAATAAAATAAAGGAGCTAATACAAGAAAACATTATGGAAAAACCAACTAAAAGCAAGCAACTAAAATTTGTTTGTAAGTGATCAAGCCCCTTGAAAGCCAGTGAATTATACTCGCCAAGAACAAAAAGCCTGTTTAAAGAGGGTTTTTTTTTTTTGTTTTTTTAAAGGATCAGAGTTTGAGCTGCTAGTTTGAAGCCCCTGTTCTTTCCTTCAAGGTGGATCAGATCTTTTAAACTAGTGCCAGTCACCTTAAATGTCTCCACCACCAAATCTATAGAGCCACAGTAGCAGAAAAAAGCTGCTGACTAAAGCTGTGGGTATGGAACCATGCCTGTAAACCCGCGTCAGATGTTTCGAGAGAACTTGGACATAAAGAACGACCCTTTGACTTCTATAGTCTCTATTCCAAAGTTTGAACCTACTAGTGTTGTATTTAAGCATCGTTATAACTGTGTGTAACAATTTCCATAAAAATTCCCTATGCATCTGTATTAAACTGTGCAAATGCTTGTAAAAAAGAATATGAGACTATACCTTGGTGATCTTTGTGCTTTCTGGGCGCCACTCACGCTGCTAGTGGACTGTTACAAAATTGGGGATGTCCACAAACAGCCAAAATGACAAAACAGGCTTCCTCCTCACAGTGCCCGTGCAAAAAAATAAAAAATTCTAATAATACACCAATACACACCAAGTTTTTAACCCATCAGCTTCAGTAATTTTGAAATGCTGACAATGGCTATTAAAATCATTCTGTATCAGGATACAGGAGTGAATAAGCACACATACCAAAGATGTTATTGGATGTAAATCATCTAAAATGAATATTTGTGGAAGCTGTGGCTAGTACATTCATATAAATAGCGTTATCAGGACAGAAATATGTCAAGTTGCCCAGCAACACACTCTAACAGCCTGTTGAGTTTGTTTTACGACAAAATGTAGCTTCATCTTGCAGCACAGAAGGTGATTTCCTCGTTTCTGAGCTCAAATGCCAAAAAAAATGAAATCTAGATGGAAGCAACTTCACTTTTTTTAGGTTTTTAAGTGTTCAACAGTTTGAAGCTGGTGGAGAAAACGGCCTTGGCCTGCACAGTGACAGAGGTATAGTAGGTTCTGTCTTGTCTCTAGTGCTGTGAGAGCAGGACATATTCATCTGTCATGCCTCCAATTCAAGGTTTTTCTTTTTTCTAATTACATTCACAGGCATGGTGGGTTTTGTCTCTCAGCAGCATCCTCCTGCCTGGTTATTTCCCCAATGAGTAGCACTCCGTCATCTCAGCCTGCCAAATGCAGCTGCAGAAAAAAAAATGGATGGACTCCAGCAGGCTTTAGTCCGATTTATGCTAAGCACTTTAGTCAAATACTGCATTGCTCAAGTATGCATATTTTCATGAGCTTTGAAAGCACTTTCCAGTGCATAGCAGTCTCTAAGGTTCCTGTTATGTTTCACAAAGGTGTGTTCTGAGTTTGCTTCAGGATCGGGAGTGTGTGTCAGTCTTTTAGCACATTTTCTTAGACTCTAACAAAAGCACCCCTCTATGCTGGCCCCTCATAATCCTCTTTACAGCCCCCTACAAACCTCCTGCTTCGCTGCAGCGAGCTCCCTGCATACCCCTGGCAGCCAGTTGTGTTGTCAGCATCGACCAATCAAGAGCTGACTCAAATTATTTTGTTGATCTAAAGCAAAGTTTCCTAGCTCGAAGCTTGATTGCAAAATACTGAATTGATTTAGCTCTTAAATGGACACTTGCATGTAAACAGCAAATAGTGCTGAAATTTGGATATCAGGTGAATCTACTAATTCTTTGTTTAGAATGTTTCTGCTTTTTCATGGCTGGTGAACCCTAAAACATCTTGTTGTTTGCTCATCGTTTTACATTTGTTGCTTTGTGGCGTCTCACAGCAGCAGAAAAGGTTCCGGACGCAGTTGGTTTGAGGTGCTCATCATTTTGCCCTTGCAATGTGGTGGAAATTTTTTAGGAACTTTCCAAGAGAATTTAAGTTTGGGAATTTTGGAAATATTCTAAATTGGAAAATTTTCATGAAATTAATGGAAATATATGGGGAAGAAAACTGGAAATTAGGATGTATTTAAACTGTCGCAGGCAGACATCTATGGTAGCATCATACTTTAAATATATTAATATTTAAAATATATATATATTATATATATAATATATATATATATATATATAAGATATATATATATATATATATATATATATATATATATAGATATATATATATATATATATATATATAGATATATATATATATATATATATAGATTTGGCCATATTTACATAATCAAAACTTACTTCACTTTATGATTACCACAGTACTAAACGTATGGCTTCAGTAGTGTTGTCCTCTGGGTTCCAAGAAATCCAAGAAATCGTTTGTGCATGTGATGGAGGAATGAACATACATCAGGGTGTGGCCTCAATGCCCCTGCAATAAGCAGCGTGCTACGTGTATGTGATTAGGAATAGTACAGAAACATTTTAGTCAAGATTATGCTTAAAATAAATTCCAGGTTTATTCCTAAAAATTTTGTTAATTTCATTAGATTCCCACCAATTCCTTTGGAAAGTTTCCAATTTTAAAAATTAACAGAATTTTGCAACCCTAGTCATGTGGTATAAGTTTTTCTGGTACAACACTAAGCAATTTGCCACAGGACGTTTCATACTGACCATGCAGCTATTCCTAAATGCCAGGGGGACTTTATGCACCGGCTTTGACAACCAGTGATTTAAATTTAGATTAGTAAAATCTACTCATATCTAAAACTATAAGAAACTTAGCTTTTATGAGTCCTGTATGTAAAGCAGCACATTGCAGTGCAAAACACAGCGGTTTATGTAAGTTCATGGACAGAGATAATGAACTGGGACATTGCTTAGATTTAACTGCAGGAAATTGCTTAGATGTATTTTGGTTTTATCAGGGGTCATCTGTCACATTTGTCATATTTCATTTGGATTGACTCTTCCAAACTTGGATCAGAACAACTATGAATTGAAATGAGGTATAAAATGGACATTTGAGCAATTTTATAGCATTTGTCTCCATAAGTCATTAAAATTGTTGTCTAAAAAGAAAAAGGGGACCCACACGGGTTAAGTACATTGGCATGAGATAGTCTGGATACGGGTACAGAAAAATGGTATACATTTGTGAAAGGCTAAATTGACAATTTTAGTCAGTTGGTTATCTGTTTTTGATTGAATATGGAATATTGGTATAAGGATCAAAAAGACTAACAGGATGCGAAGAGGAAGCCAAGGAGCAGGAAATTTTTGTTTTACTATGTTCCTCCTTCTCATTTGTTATAGTGTTGCTGTGAAAACTGGTTTAGGTTTACATTTGCTTCTAGTAGAGGTTAGATGTTCCTCTGTGGTGGTTGTTTTATTTCCAACTCTGAAGTACTTGAGGTTAAACATCTCCCTGCAGTTGAGCCTTCTTATCCCGCAGGGGGGTCTATGGATCCTTTCTTTCCTTTCAAACAAGATGATCCCATCTCCTGTTGTAACCTACCCATGTCATTGTTTGGGAGATTATTTCAGCTTGATTAAAAATGTAATTATTCACCCATTTACCCCTTCATGCATTAAAGTGCTTCTTTTTTCTCCAGTGAAATGGCAAGTGACGGGTGGTAATTGCAGATCAAGGCAGGGTGCTGGGGAGCCGGCTGACTAGGGGCCCCAGAGCAGCGTTCTGGACTTTTGGCAGCCGTTGATCTCCTGCGAGTGCTGAGAGCTTAAAATGGTGCTGCTTAGGAAGTCGACCCTTGCTTGAAGGAGGTTTGGCGTTGCGCCCCGTGCCAACCGCGCATCGGCTTGTTCTTTTATTTCAGCCCTCGCAGAGTGATTCCTGCCCTCTGGCTCGGGCTGCAACAAGCATCTGTCACTCAGGCTGAGTGCACTGGAGCTGTAAGAAGGCCTGAAAGGCAGTGACAGACTGATATCCACTTTAAGCAAATAATTAGAGCCTGCAGGAGCCACCTTTTCCTCTGAGATCATCATTAGGTGGGTTTTTGGTTCTCTAAGACAAGCTTATTAAAGTTTTCTAAAGATGTATGGGAGGGAATTTATGTGTTTGGATAAAGTGGAGGAATGCAAACCTGAGGGCTGAAACAGTACGTCATAAGCTCTCACATTGCTGCTCAATGTATGCAATGCCATCTCTTGATGGGGCTTGTTAAGCATCAAAGCCACACAGCTGCTCCGGAGGTTTATTTCCGTGTGGGTCATTATCATCGATAAAAGTACCCATTCAGCTCACTGCCCGCTTTTCTGACTTCATTGTTCTTTTAAAGGAGTAATTTTAATCTTCTGACAATTTTCACATACACTGCTCAAAAAAATAAAGGGAACACTTAAACAACACAATATTACTCCAAGTAAATCAAACTTCTGTGAAATCAAACTGTCCACTTAGGAAGCAACACTGATTGACAATCAATTTCACATGCTGTTGTGCAAATGGAATAGAAAACGGGGAAATCTTTGGTGATTAGCAAGACACGCTCAATAAAGGAGTGGTTCTGCAGGTGGGGACCACAGACCACTTCTCAGTACCTATGCTTTCTGGCTGATGTTTTGGTTACTTTTGAATGTTGGTGGTGCTTTCACACTCGTGGTAGCATGAGACGGACTCTACAACCCACACAAGTGGGTCAGGTAGTGCAGCTCATCCAGGATGGCACATCAATGCGAGCTGTGGCAAGAAGGTTTGCTGTGTCTGTCAGCGTAGTGTCCAGAGCCTGGAGGCGCTACCAGGCGACAGGCCAGTACACCAGGAGACGTGGAGGGAGGCCGTAGGAGGGCAACAACCCAGCAGCAGGACCACTACCTCCACCTTTGTGCAAGGAGGAACAAGAGGAGCACTGCCAGAGCCCTGCAAAATGACCTCCAGCAGGCCACAAATGTGCATGTGTCTGCACAAACGGTTAGAAACCAACTCCATGAGGATGGTATGAGGGCCCGACGTCCACAAATGGGGGTTGTGCTCACAGCCCAACACCGTGCAGGACGCTTGGCATTTGCCAGAGAACACCAGGATTGGCAAATTCGCCACTGGCGCCCTGTGCTCTTCACAGATGAAAGCAGGTTCACACTGAGCACATGTGACAGACGTGACAGAGTCTGGAGACACTGTGGAAAGCGATCTGCTGCCTGCAACATCCTTCAGCATGACCGGTTTGGCAGTGGGTCAGTAATGGTGTGGGGTAGCATTTCTTTAGAGGGCTGCATGGCCCTCCATGTGCTCGCCAGAGGTAGCCTGAATGCTATTAGGTACCGAGATGAGATCCTCAGACCCCTTGTGAGACCAAATGCTGGTGCGGTTGGCCCTGGGTTCCTCCTAATGCAGGACAATGCTAGACCTCATGTGGCTGGAGTGTGTCAGCTGTTCCTGCAAGCTGAAGACATTGAAGCTGTGGACTGGCCCGCCCGTTCCTCAGACCTGAATCCGATTGAGCACATCTGGGACATCATGTCTCGCTCCATCCACCTACGTCACGTTGCACCACAGACTGTCCGGGAGTTGGCGGATGCTTTAGTCCAGGTCTGGGAGGAGATCCCTCAGGAGACCATCCACCGTCTCATCAGGAGCATGCCCAGGCGTTGTAGGGAGATCATACAGGCATGTGGAGGCCACACACAATACTGAGCCTCATTTTGACTTGTTTTAAGGACATTAAATCAAAGTTGGATCAGCTTGTAGTGTGTTTTTCCACTTTAATTTTGTGTGTTACTCCAAATCCAGGCCTCCATTGGTTAATAAATTTGATTTCCATTGATGATTTTTGTGTAATTTTGTTGTCAGCACATTCAAGTTTGCACAGAACAAAGTATTCAATGAGAATATTTCATTCATTTAGATCTAGGATGTGTTATTTGAGTGTTCCCTTAATTTTTTTGAGCAGTGTATTTCACTCTTCATTTTGCAGCTTAATAAACATTTTGTCACATTTTTGATCAGCGTGACAACAGCTTTAGAGAGCTGGATGAGATCCAGAATATTTGTATTCATCAGATTTTGTAGAGATTCATTAATCGGAGATTTATTTTTGGCCATTTTTGTAAAGCTTTGACCTGCTGATGCCTGCATGCAAAATTTTTAGCATTCAAGCTGAAAGCTTTTTAAATAGATACCTTTGTCTCAATAGAGTTTTTGTGAAAAAGGTTAATAATGCTCTTAGTTAAAGTTTTCCTAAATCAGTGATGTTTTAGGGTTCTCATCATGTTTGCCTTGATTTTTAAGCTTTGAATGGCTCGGGAGACTGAAAGAAGACAATTAAGCAGAACAATCTGCTTAATTTAAGCATTACATGAGTTTACATTTACATAAATTTATTAACTTAGTCCAAGGTAGCACAACAAGTTATTATTGTTTCCTCGCTAATCAAGCTAACAGGTTTGTTTATTTACCCTCATATGGACACGGCAGCCTTTAGGCTTAGATAGGCGAAATAATGAAGAGAGATCTTTGAGCAGGATATGTGCTTTATTTTTAGACTATTTTTTAAAATCCTGGTTTTGTGCTGCTCATCTTAATTTAATGGAATACAGCACTGCAGCAATAAGCAGCTGCTTGGGAATAATTCAATAAAGCACTGCCTGTTTCTGACTGTGAGGTATTCCCAGGGAAACGATTAGGAATTTTGTGCATACTTTTGAATACTTTTGAGGTTTTTACATTTATATTTTGCTTTGCTGGTTGAAAACTCTGAATCTGTTCCTGCTTACAAATGGCTAGGAAAAAGCTTCATGCAGGATTTTTATGGTGTTTGGAAAAGTCTGAAGGAATATAGAACTTTATTTATAGATTATCCAGGTCTGTATATGCATAGAAAAAGAGAATGGAGCATATAAAGTTTTAATATTTTTATTTCCAGACATGTTACCCATCCTTTTCTGTAAAGTTGTATCTATCCATCCATCCATACATACATCCATGAATCATTTATCTACCGTCCAGCCATCCATGCATCATTTATATATCATCCATACATCCAACCATGCATCATTTATTTATTTATCTATCATCCATCCATGCGTCATTTATATATCTGTCATCCATCCATCCATGCATTATTTATTTATGTATATATCTATCATCAATCATTTTATCATCAGCATCATTTACTCATCCATCAATGATATAAAAATGACACATTTCATTGTGAATGCACTTATTAATATTAAAAGCCCAAGCAACCATCATCTAAGGCTGTATCTTAGATGATGGTTGTTCTTTTATTACCAAATAAATGTCTTTGATGGCACTTTGTTGCAGAAAATTATCCCCAGGTTGCAGATTTCTGTTGCTAAGGGACCAAACTGGTGGGCTTGTAACAACCAAGTGGACTCTGAGCAATCTTAGGCAATTACTTCACTTATCCAAAGATCTAAAGAAAAGGAGGGGGTGCTGTGGATTCATTAAAGGGATGAAGCAGTGGTTTTATAAAGACATATGAAAAAATTGACAAGTGTGTGTGAAAGACAGAGCCATTACAAGCCAAGAGATCATGTTTCCTGGAGCAGTTAGCATTTATTGGTTTTTCTGTGACCCGTTAGGGAATGGACTGTGGAATAAAGGCAGAATTGCATCAAGACCCTTTCTGTCTTTGTATTCCATCGCCGTTCCATAATGGCCCAAATGTTTTCTATGTTCTATGATGTTTGGAAATTGCTGACCGAGTCTCTTCGTTGAAACAGTGAGGTAGGTTTGTGTTTCGAGCTCATTAAAATGAAAAGAAGAAACGGTGGCATTGTCTGTTCTGTCTTTTCACTTACTGGGAGAAATGAGTAGGAGGCGGGCAAATAAAGTGTCCCGCACAAAAGTCCAGTCTTTGTTGAACCAGTCCATACTGGTCCATGTTCTGCTCACTTCCCCGGACCACCCAGATCTGGTCGGTTACACAAGTGAACATTGTACTCCTCTGGGACAAAAAAATCCTGTATCCAAACAGCTCTTCAGGTTAATTTCTGGCAACAGACAGCAAGACTAATCAACAGGAAACTGAATACAGAGAACTGCATCTCCACATATGAGCATCGCTAATGGCTGTGAAGTTCAGTAAAAGGGGTCCAAAGGTTTTACATTTCTCAGTGAGGATATTATCGTTCCACTGATGTTTGATTTGATCTTCTGTGCAGCTCTGCTGTAAAACCTTTTTTTCTAGATTTTCCAAACAAAAAGGCTTTTTATCTTGCAGATTTTAACAAGAGATGTTTACATGGACATTAACTATTCGGAATAATGGGCCAATCGCAAATAAAATGCATCATATAAACACGCCAATCGCCAATATTCTGATCTGATTTGACTCAATCGGAAAGAAATTGTATTCTGAATGAGAGGGGTGGTTAATGCCATGTAAACACTTGTTCCGATCCTCTCATTCTGATTGGGGCAAATTTGACCTGACTGTAGATGTGTGCCCTATGTCAATGTGACACTTTTGTACCTCTTAGTGGAAAAACTTGGAGGGATGCTTTCTCATCTTGTAACACCGGAACAGCAACATCAATATTTGATTTTGCACCCATATAAACAGAGTATTTGGATTTTTCTTTTTTTGTTCAATCAGAACACTTTGAATCTGATCAAGAAGTTTTGCACATGTAAACCTAGCTGAAATGGTGTCACAATCGCAGGAAAATCCATTTGTGGGAGGAGCAGAAGAGCAATTATGTGGGTTGCTCCCATGAAAAACTTACCAGATCTTCTGCAAGATGAAATTTTTCAACCAGTGGCAATCTGATTTCTTGTGTGCTGTTTGTGCAACACACCCACATAGGTTGACTTGCAATAACTACAGGTTGTAGAATGGGATGGTATCCCACAGCACTGTTTGACCGAGCTGGTGACAAGCCTAAGAAAGTTTTATTAAAATCACTCAGCCTGTTGTCACCGGTTGTACAGCTGAAACACGAGCGACTGAGGTGTGATGTCATTCCCATGTTGCAACATCCAACGCAAATTGACTGCAGCAATACTCATAAAGAATAAATTATTTATCATTTGGCACCACTATACACGAGTAGACACTAAATATTTGTACTTCGGCTGCATTTTCAGTTAAAAGTCCTGAGGAAAAATCTTCAAAGAGCTTCAGAGAGCCTGAAGAACTATTGATCAGAGACGGTTTTAAAGTTTACAAAAAAGTCTGACAGCTTGAAGGCAAATTTTGAATAAAGTTTAAATGACTTAACATGTTTTCACAGCAATACAACGTAATGCATAATGGAAAGTCTCCTGGGTTTCTGCTGGATATTAACTGGCAGACATTTGCTACTAGTACATTTTCACTTTTAAATTACATGTTGTTATTCCAGTACACACGTAAAAGATCATTTATGTTGGGAGTTGGACAAATGTTCACTGCATGCCTTGTTTTATTCCCCCCACAGGAGAAGCAGTCTGACCTCATGCTGTTTTTAAAGTGGTCTGGTACAGTGTAACGAAATAGGAGGAAATGTTTAAGCTCCATAAAGCTTTGTGTGAGGGGGGGGGGCAGGGGGGTCCGTGCCGTGAAATGCTAAATATTATCTGAGTAAACCTGACTGAGTCATTATTGTAAAGCTCTTGACCGGTTGTTCATTTCTCTTAACAAATGCGAGTGCGCACATAAGCAGAAAGCAAACAGGGCCCGTTGTCCAGCTGACTCCCTCTCCTTTCTGAGAACACTGGCCTACTGTTTATATCTCACAGCTTAGTTATTATCATATTTCATGTTTTGGTCACTTAGTCTGTTTAACTCAGCTCAGGACATTAAATCATGGCTGAAATGATGCACAGTTTTGGTCTCAGTGCAGCCGAAGTAATGTCATGTATAACATATGGTGCCTGATGTCAAGTTTGCAGCTTATTGAGGCTTGCTTCATCCATATGAGCAAACCCACAATCGGTGCTCAGATTTAACTCGTAGTTTATGTTGGGACAAACCAGCCACTTGGCAAACAGTGCAAGTTTTGAGATGCTGCACATGCACGCGTTTGACAAACCTCACTTTCCTGGTTGGAGTTTGGCTGCACCTGAACCATAACAGCAGAGACTTTGGGTTTTATGTGATTCTCTGATTGCAAGCAGAGGAAATCCTTGGAGATGCATGAAGGGCACCAGCAATTAGGCCAAGTCTCAGAGTGACAGGAGACGCTACACCTCCAGCAA
This sequence comes from Crenichthys baileyi, assembly GCA_036173005.1. Lineage (NCBI taxonomy): Eukaryota > Metazoa > Chordata > Actinopteri > Cyprinodontiformes > Goodeidae > Crenichthys > Crenichthys baileyi. Next base: position 17,297 of record JAHHUM010001894.1, on the reverse strand, counting down.
TCGCCCACAGCCACATAAAGACTCCGAGTGTCACTGTGGAAATCTCTCCACTCGCCCATTGTCTGACTGTAACATTGCGCCCATGTTCCTCCACCCTAAGACACAAAGCACCCAGGTCGGGCGAGTGTATGGATGTCAGTTTCACTTGTGTCTTTGGCTGGATCTGTGCACATTCTAGGAAGCTTTTCATCCATTTCCTGCTTGTATGCATTACAACGAATGTCACTCACAGACTGAAGGGAGCAGGCAAAAATCTGTAGGTTCACTCAATCCTGTTAATGTGGAACAGCATTTAATTAGATCCGCTCGGTACTGGGCCCACGGCATCTGCATCTGCAACGTAACATCACTCTGCAAGACTCTGAAGGCTCCGGGTAGGATTGGGATTGCTCTGAAAGGTCTTGTACTTGTACATAAACTTGCACCAACCATGCAGATACACAATGAGCGTACCGAAGAAATCTTTTTTTTTGCCTCTTTGGAACAGGAGGATGTGATTGCCTCTCAGTTTGTGCCCCTGTTTGTGAATGCAGAAATCAGTTATATTCTATTTGGTTGGCTGTATTTTCACAAATGCCTCTCCTGGGCTCATGAAATCTACAAAATGTCTATACTGCTTTCTTTGTTCAGAGCTTGATTCGTCTGTTAAATACATCCTAAAGCTCCGTTTCTTTATTTTTTATTTTTTCATTTTTTTTATAACTGCTTTACAAAAGGCATGGAAGGGTGTGAGATTTTTACAGTATTTTAAACTGGAGTTACAGTTTACAGTATTGGATCATTTTTGTTAAACGTTTATATGAAATGGAAAAGTAACATTTTCCCTACTGCTGATTTAAATTAAGTAACATTACAGTTAAAATAATATTATAGATTTGACATGTAACAGTACACAAATATGTACCATAAAGTTTTGGTACAGCCCCTTTAGTTCAACACAGGTTAAACCATTACAGCGTTGTTTTTAAAGCTGAACACATACAGAATATTTAAATGCAGCACATATAAGTCTACAGAGCTACGCTCCATTGTGCAGCTTTAAAACTCTACACCAAAACTAAATAGTCAACACTGTTTAGTCTGCTATTAAAGGAAAGTTGAGCTTTCTTTTTCAGATACGGTGACGATGGAGTAAGAAAGAAGGACTGAACCGAAGGTTTATCAGCATTTTTCAACACCAGAAACAACTTCATGCCCAACAACACTGGTACTGGAAAGAATATTTGCTAAGGTCCAAATCATGCTGCCTGTAGTAGCATTCAACCAACCTCAAATGCTGCATAGCAGCATACATGTCAATATCTTAACAGCCAAACTTTTAAGGTGTATTCAGAGACAATTGGGAGACTAGATCATTTATATATGAAAACTCCAAAGTGATGCAAACATTTTTAAATCTCAAGTATCAGCGCTGTCTAATTAAAATATTCTTAGATAATATCTTCACCATTTTCAGGTGGTTTTAGTGTTGTAAACTTATCCAGATGTTGGCTATACCTAATTATCCTTAATTAGTGGAAAAAAATCAAACTAAATCTCCTGTCAGTTCTTTACTAGCCACTCTTTGAAGTTCTAAAACATTAAATAAAACAGTTTTTGCAAATTTCACATTCTTTTACTGCTTAATAAAGTGAAAATAAATGAGTTTATCTTCATCAAAGCAAACAAAAAAACATAACGATTCGTGAACCTGGATTTTAGCATCCATCCATCCATTTTCATTGCAAAAATGCAGAATTAGCACCTAGCAATGTTCTTAATGCACAGAATATTATTATGGATGTAATGAAACATCCAACTCAGTATTGTCTCATAAGGTGGATTTGTTCTTATACCTACCGAACTGTCAGACATTTCAGCCCAGATAAATTGTAATGGTTGATAGATGATCAATACATGTTTTGTTCATTTAAATGTTTAGGGTTGTTTAATTGTTTGCCCAAAAATTTGGTCAAAAAAATATGTTTTAGAGAACATGCTTATGAAACGTCTAATAAATTGCTATCCAACATCACACCCACTCGCGCCAATAACCCCATTTAAAATCAAACATTTGTACCAAATTATTATGGTAAATGCACAACTTTCCTAATTCTAAGGTATTTTACCTTTTTATATTGAATCTCCATTAACAGATGTTTGTGAATGTCTGCTCTGCGATGGGAAGAAACTCTGTCAGATATATCTGGAGGGAGTTACTGTATTGAGGTGTTAACAGATGTGATAAATTTGATGCAGACACTATTTTTAGACTTGTTCTTATTTCTCCATGGTGATGTCTTCACTCTATATGTTAGCTCTCTGAAGAGCAAAACCTTGCTCTAAGGCTTGAAAAGAAGAAATGCCAGACATGATTTTTAACAAATAACTTTCTCTCTGACAAATTGCACTGGTGAGCAGAATCAGCATCACAATCCTATTTTCCACCACATCCAAAAAAAAACAGACATGCACAAGAATATAGTGTCCAGCCCTCCACACTTTCCATTTCCACTGTGTATTTGGGAGGAAAAGCATTTAAATGTGGTGTGAAGCCCGTCATCTTTTCACTCTTCCTCCCTCATTTTCTAGCTCTCTAGTCTACTCAGTGCATGCCATTAGCCTTCATTTGGGGGGGACAGGCATGGCGGGCTGGAAAGGTGACTAGAGGACTGACAGAAAAATACCAGCCTGTTTTCTAACTTGATGTTCTGCAAGCTCAGGCAGTGGCGGCAGCAGCCAGACCCCTGCTCTCCATCAGCCAGCAGGGAAAAGGATGAAGACTGTAATATGGCAGCAGAGACTTGATTCTCCATATAATCCTATGCTATCTGCACAGCTTTGGGGCTTTTCAGAGAGAATACCTGCCACTTTTCATTCTATTATTACACACGCCCACATGGCTACAGCCATGCTGTCTCATTATTTCCCAGAGTGCCTTGATTCTGTTTGAGCCAATAAGCCATCCTGGCCCAAACAAATGGACCGTGTGGCTGCAGTCACCAGTGAATAAGACTGCCATAACTATATACTGTATATTCCAGTGTTTGCACAGGTTGGTAATGATTTTGTTCTTTACTGCATACTTTATTTCTGTTTAAAAGGTGAGTTTTTTTACCACATGGTTTATGGCAAAAGAAATATAAAGAGGATGCACTGCTTATTAAAAGTACTAATCAAGTAATAACCAAAGTGAAGCTGCAGGCATGATTTTATAACAAAATTTCCATAGTTCCCTAGTTTGTGTTAAGGAAAAAAAAAAGATTTTCTCAGTTATACATTTTTAACACTTTGTCTTCATCTTTTGAAAGTGGGGAAAGAGATTTTAATGAAAGTTCACACTAGATTATTATTTTTCCTACAATTTGTTAAAGCATTTGCACACACACACGCATGTGCGCACACACAGACTTAGATTACGTTTGCCATATGTCATGCTGTTTTATGTGTTTTTCAATCAACAAACGGATAGTAGAATCGCTGCAAGTTTCTCAGCCAGAAGATTCTGGTCTCGCTGTAATAATAACTTCACATGGATCAAGAAGGAAAAAGTAGAAAATTAAAGGTTTGTTTGGAAATCTGAAATAGTTTTAACTGTTTAAACAACTTTTTTGCTGCATATCATCATGTTGGTTTAATAAGTTTGTCTCATAAATGAGGCAACGCCAAAAGACTAAAGAATTCATGTTCTATTTTGCAGGAAAAAGGCATAGGTTAAAAGACTTAATTTTTGTAACCACATTGTTTCCTTTTCACCTTAGCACTCAGTCTACATGAACACTTTCACCTTGTATGGTCTGAAAGGTTGCTTTGACTACTTTTTTTTCAAATTCAGACCTAGCAAATGATGCAGGAACTGCATGGATAGTCAGCAGACAGGCTGAGTGGGTCGAGGGCTCCGGTGAGACGCTTGCAGTAACTTTGATGGAGCGATCAGACTCAGTCAGAATGGCAGTCCCTTTTGTGTCTTTTTTTTTGACAGTAAAGACACATTATGCCTCTTTTTTGTTATTCACAGTTCCAGCGCCGCACAACTCCACTCTGCTCTACCTTGCTCTGCTCGGCACAAAACCTGTCGTGTTTCCATTGATAGCAGGAAGTATGGCTTGAAGCCCCACATCCAGGCCCACCTCCAAAGTAAAACTTACTGTCATACATCATGTCCTCTTAAAACAGTCAGGTTGCGTAGTCCAGACCACCCTCCCGTCCACAACCTGCAGGACAATGGCCATAAATGGTGTCCATGATTCCGAACCACCGCCATGGCTTTCGGTTTGGTGCCTGCGGACACCATTGTGGTCCTTAATATTTTGCTCCAGCTCAGTCCTAATGGGACCTGCTGCTATTCCGGTTACCAGGAAAGCCAGTACTGGGCTGGAAGGGTCAGTAATGGAAATGGTTGCAATACGGGCTGAGTGGAGAGGAGCCGGCCAAAGCAGAGCCCCTGGAAAAGGGGCAAAACGTTTCGAGCTACCCCAGACTCAAGATTATCTTCACCTCACCCATGTGTTTCTTTCTTTCAGCTTGATTTTGGCTGTTACTTTCAGTGTCTTCCTAATAAAGACCACTGTAACAAAAGTAAATCTCTGAATAATACAAAGACTTATGGCTCCTGATTAAGCTTTTCCACAGGTTTAGAGCTGTGACTGAAACCTCTTCTTCTTTCAGCTTAGTGTGGCATTTATTTCCCCCTAGCTCTTGCTTTTATTTGTCATTGGTTGTGATATTCCATGTCTTCTATCAATGCTAGCGTTCAGTTTAGTATTGGCCTTTTACTGAACTTTGCTCTAAAAAGTAAAACCCTCACTGTTTCAGTCCAAATATCTGGGGACTGTGAAAGACATTTATAACATTTTCCTGGACAGTTTTCCAAAAACCAGCTTGGGGGAAAAAAAATAAGGCTTCAGGGTTTTCTTATCATATTACCTTTTTGTTTTTTAAACTTCACATGGTTCTGGAAACTGGGAGCAATTTTTTTTATGAAGTACTCTGTTAAACACCTGCCTGGTTGCTGATGATATTTTATTCTAAATACAAGCTGCACAGTTCCTGCTTCATTAAGGGAAGTCCAAGTGCTAAAGGACCCCACTCTCTGAAGCACCGGATTACTGTAATTGACTGCTGATGTCGGATAAAATATTGGGTCTGTAAGTGCCGAACTTAAACAGAAGTCCTACTCTTACAGTTCGTTTTAATAGTTTGACGCACTCAAAGAAAAAATGGCCAAAAGGATTTGGTTGATGTTGGCTACAAAGAAATCCTTGGCAGACAATTACTCTACTAGTATCAAAGAATCGAATGGATCATTGGAAGCGAAAGCTGCAGAGTGTGTTTTTTGTCATCCAACTTTTTGATGCTTGGCAGACTTCAAACGATTTTTTTCTGCTCCTATAAATGTTTGACTTGATTACAAATCATTATAGGGCCGCTCGAAGGCCGGAATCTGCTTTGCTTTTGTGTGCTGTCTGACATGCTATAAACACTAAAGATGAAATGCACCATATGGAGCCTTACTTATCCAAGTCTTCCCAGTGAAGTTAATCAAGTCTTTTCAAAACTAAAATATGGGGATTGTTTGTTTCTTGTGGATTTGCAGTACATATTTAGAAATAAATATGGTCCTTGTAGTTCCTCCACTTTCTATTCAGTTCCTAAAGGTTCTCATGTGTATATATTTGCACCACTAACAGTAACTTGTCACTCGATCTAAATTGCAAAATAGGCATGGGCCTGCAAGAGAATAACCTTGAGTAAAAATACAACTTTTTTTGATACACATTATCACACAAGATATAACATAAAGTAACATCTTAGTGCTTTTTATAATAATAGAAACAATTTAACATGTTAATTATTACAGTTACTGTAATGCAATCTGAAACATTTAGTTATTTTGATGTAAAGACCAAAGCAAAAATATAGGATAAACAACTAATAAAATTAATAGTCGCTTTCAAGTGCTTAATGTACACAATATTCTACATTTTTGCTGTTATGCTCTGTATAGAGGGATACAAGTATAAACTAATACTAGTTAGTCAGGCTGTCAGCTCCGGTAGCCAGTCTACAGTTGGTTGCTTAACAGACGGCCGCTAGTAGCCAGCTGGGGTTTTAATCAGTGTCCTCCTAATAAGTGGGGCGCAAATGCAGCAGGGAATGTCAGTTTTTCAAACAATATGTCAGTGGGAACAGGGTTTTAAAACAGACTGGGCTGTCAGGTTGTTTTTAAAATGTCAAATTGAACAAAAATGTTACTGGGATGCAAGGCTTTAGGGCATGGGACTTCATTGCAGTTCTTTGCATATTGCTGTTGCACAGAGTAATTTAAAAAAAAGTGTTATTTTGTTGCCCTTTTTCAAAGTGAAGATGGTTCTTTTTCATAAGGATAATTTAACAAATCCCGAAAGAGCCCCCATGTGTTGCTACTTGTCTTCCAAACTGCAATAGAGTTTAAAAACAGAAAGTGTTTTTCACAACACAGTTTCCAAGAACATAAAATAGTAAAACCACCTTGTTCCAACACAAGAAAAAAAGTCTGATTGGCTGTGGTATTAGAAGAACTTTTGTATCTATCTTATATTGCCTTTACCTAGCTTTAGTTGCTCAGTTCCATCAGTAGTAATGGCTATTCAACCTTTAAACACCATTTCCCACTCATTTAGTCCTTTAATATTGTCAGGTTGTGTTCATAAATCCTACTCTAAATGTTGTTTTAAGCTTCTGTTTTCTGATGAGACTGGATAGGAATTGTGAAACTTTCACAAATGCAGTTTTTTGCGGGTGTACTGGAATAAATGTTTTGTGTAGTTGATCTGCTTCCATGCACAGTGATATTTCACAAAAATACAGAATATAACAGGGGTGATGATCAAACATTCACTTCATAAGCTTATAGTGACCCAATGACAGGGTTCAGAGTTGCCTCTAAGGTTGTGGTTGCGGCTCTAACACCAGCTCAGGCTAAGCGCTGAAACCCCTTTGGTGGTTTTGGTCGCCAAGACAGCTTTGTTCTACTTAACAGTCATTTAACTCTAACTCATTCACCAGTTTTGCCTTTTCCTTTATTAACAAGAACATACTTTTGTTATATAACATTATTATTATTATCATTATTATTATTATTATATTTGAACTTCTCATTGTATCCAAGAGATGAGTTGCACCATATCTTTCACATTATGCTCAAACTGAGTGATGTTTGATGTGACACATGGCTGCTGATGCAACATGCCGCAGTGATGTAAGTGCTGAGAGGTACATGAGTTCACCTGCCACCCCTTTGCTGCAATAACCTTACCTGGTCTTGTCATTTTCTCCACTTTGTTTTCCCCATTTTTGGTGCGAGGACAGTTAATGTTACCTTTGGTATGACGCCATGATATAACGGCCATTGCCTTGGCTTAAGTAACAACAAAAATGTGCACAAATAATGGGGACGTGTTTGACTGATTGGAGCGGTTGTGCCTGGGGATTTTATGTTCTTGTCTGTAAAAAGTCTAGAATTGCTGAAATAAGATATCAGATATCTGTTGGAAGCCAGAGCATAGCGAGGTCATGTGACCTCCGCCTGCATCAGTGGGTGGCCTCAGATCTGTGCTGTCAGGCTTGTGGAGCTGAATTACAAACACAGCACTGAGTGGGCTCTTTCCTCTTATCCTGAGATTTTCTTGATACAGTTAAATCTCTAGCTACAGACACCCAATGGCTTGTTCTACTCATCCGTCTCACATAAAGGTTTGTATAGTTTTTACATGCTTTTGAAGGTATATCCCACTCCACGAGGCTCTGAGGTAAAAAACAAAAAAAACAAAACGAAAACTAAAGATAGAGAATTGGGATATCTTTGATTTAAAGTTTTTTTTTTTTGCAGAAGTTTGAAAGCTTAGACAGTGGTATCAGACTGGCATGAACGGCTGACATTAAGGTCATGCTGTTCCAGCTGAGCTATTAAAGGCTTGAACTCTGAACCGGAGCGCCCTGTCAGTCAACCCTCGACCAGGGTGACATGACCCTGAAAATTGACTCTAATGTCTCTGGGCGATCTGTGTCTGCATGTCTGTTTTACCACCCTTTGATCCTGTCAGCTGTTTTTCTGACTGTCACTGTTGCAAGTTTATTTTAAAAATCCTCACTGTACAGTTCTTTGAAGTTTTTCATACTTTTTTTTATAAAACTACCACAAACGTCAGGATTGAAGTGCATTTGTATTGAACTCTCCTGGGTCAATACAAAAAAAGCACCTTTCACTGTCGTTACAGCTGCAGGTTTTTCAGGCTGTGTTTCTCACAGCTTTGCACATCTAGAGATGGACATTTTTCCCCGTTCTTCTAAACCAGGGATCAGCAACCTTTACAATCCAAAGTGCTGTTTTTGCCTTCAGTCTGGCTAAATAAAACTTGTTTAGAGCTGCAAATGTTACCTGACCTTTTTTTAAAAAAAAAGACAACTTATCATTTTGAAATCTGCTATAGGATTTTTTTTCATTTTTAAAGAACCACCATTTTATTTAAATTTTTAGGGTTCAGAATAAAGGGAATAAATAAAGGGCTGACCTGTATTTAGTCCCATCCTTCTTTTTATAAACTCTGACCAGCTTCCCTGTCCTTCCTAAAGAAATGCAAAACCACAGCATGATGCTACCACCACCATTTTTCATGGTGCAGATGTAATATACAGTGTTTAAGCACGTTCACACCAGGATTGTCCTGGCAGGTGACGCCAAAAAGAAATTTACCCCTTCATTTTGCTTGGTTCAGTTTTGGCATCACACTTTTGAAAGCAGACTATACACCCTGGGCTAATTATGCAGTTACAAAAGCTCCTTGTCTGGGGCGGTGTTGCTACGAGAAGAAACTGTGAAGCAAAACACTAAATTTATTCAGACCTGGTGTTCAGACTTAATAGCTTTTTCACAAGAATCTGTCCAATATGAGCGGCAGAGCAGGCTGCAAGGTACCCAGCATGTTACTCTGTATTCATGAGGTGCCTGCACCTGTACGGAAAAAAGATGGGGAGAGCAATAGACACGGCGTGCTTTAGTTACACAAATGCTTCCTTACTTTTGTTCACTGGATTGTCTGTTTACATTTCCCACTGTAAGCGAACCGCACCAGATTTTCAAGCAGACCAGAGTTAACTGGTTGGCTCCAGAGTTTGGATGAGATTTCAAACCTGCCTTAATGAAGCAGACTATGCGAGGAAACAAACTCTGGTTTGTTTTAAAGCAAACCAAACAGCTGCTTTGTAAAAGCATCCTTTCTTTTTCACCAAACATTTTTGCATTTAGGCTAAAAAGTTCCATTTTGGTCTCATCTGAGCTAAACATGTTCTTCCACATGTGTGCGCTACTTGGCTTGTGGCAGACTTTAAACAATACTTCTTATGGCTTTGTATTCACGTTGCTTTTCTTGCCACCCTCTCATAAAGGCCTTTTCACAGTCTTGCCCACGGATTCTCCCACCTGAGCTGTGGATCTCTAGAGCTCCTCCAGAGTTATCATAGGCCTTTTGGCTGCTTCTGTGATAAGTGCTCACTTTGTCTGGCCTTTCACTTTAGGAGGACAGCCATGTTTTAGTGGTTTTGCAGCTGTGCCGTTCTCTGTCTGGTTTGGATGATGTTGAGCAGGGCTCAACTAACCCTGCTCTAAACTTCTCCACAGCCTTACCACTGGCTTCTCTGATGTAGTGTTTTATCTTCATGGTGCTGTTTGTTCACTAATGTTCTCCAGCAATCCCTGGAGAAGAGCTGTATGTTTACTGAAATAAAATTAGACACAGGTGGGCTTTGTTTACCACTTAGGTCACTTAAGTTGAATTCATTTGATTTTATTTTGGGGCCTCAGAATGTAGGAGGATGAATATTAACAAACATTGCATATTTTTATTTTTAAAGAATGAAACTATCCTTTTCTTGAACTTCAAAAAAATCTCCTTTATGACATAAAATCTCAGTAAAATACACTGAAATTTCAAGTTACTGTTTGACAAAATGTGAAAAGGTTCAAGCTTTCACAAGGCATGCTCATGTAAGAATAAAGGACTCAGCCTTGCTTACACAATGTAACACTAATCGTGCGTGAACACTAGCATGATAAACCACTTCTATATGCTTGGTTTGAGTTTCACCACAGGAGAAAATGTTTCTTCTGACAGCAGCGTGCTCTTGTAAGTTGGATCAGTTCGTCATTGTAAAACCACAAAATAAATTCATGTAGCAACATTGTTGGACTTGTTGTGTTTGGGATTTAGCAGGAAATGACTAGATTTGAACATTTAGTGCTTTGTGTAAAAGTGATACAAAATTTATTTTACAGTATGCCAGCTGTTATTCGGAGGCTGCTGTTTCAGTTTTGCTTTTCTTTCTCTTGCTGTTAAATATGTTGCTGTGTTCTAGATTGCTTCAGATGCGAGCAGAAGCACATCTATGATGCACCTCTGCAAACATTTATTTAGCTTTATTTAGTCTCATTACTGTTTATGGTAATTTTACTGGTAGTGCAGGCCAAGTGGTGATCCAAGAAGCCTTGCATCTCACATTTGCTCTGTAGGATTTTACAGCCAATCAACACCCACCCTTTCGTAAGAGATGCAGATTTTTATTTTAAACATCCAGGACTTTGGATTTTTAAAGTCAACCCTGCCACGAATATTTACCAGTTTTCTAATTTCTCCAGAGAAAAATTAGAAGTTTAGCAATTTCTTTCACAGAAATCAATTAGACTTGGGAATTGGAGTCTGATGTGTGTATGTCAGATATTTAAGGCTTAATCTTATATTTGATTATATAAAAGATCCAATTTTTGAGAACTAAAGTGTTTTTTACACTGAAAATGTATTTAGAGTATGCTTCTTTTTGATTTTCCACATTACAACTCCAATGTTTTATTCAACTTATTTACTGTTTTGTTTTTTCATTTACTAACAGAGACAGGTAAATGCTCATTCACAAGAATGTTAATTTCACTGGTGTTTAGTCCTTTAATTTCCTCTTATATCTGGGTATGAACTGGGTCTGGATTTCTATGTCAAAATAATATTTCCTGTATTTGTCCTTAATTTTAATGTTGTCAGTATTGAGTTTTCTTCCAAATTAATATTAGTTAGACACTGTTTTGGCCTGAGTCGATTGGTTAAGAGTTTTGCTAGATTTTTCACAGTGTGCTTGAAATGCACTCAGGCTTATTAAAGGTTGTCCCTCAACCACGAGTTGAGAGCAGATCAATTTGACTGTGGAGTTCAGGATGGTTTCTTTAAATCTAAGGATTTTATGTGTGTATATTGATGATCATATTCCTTTTTATTTTGTTAGACAATTTGCATTTAGGCCAAAAGTTGAGTTTGGGTCTCATCTGACGAGAACGCCTTTGGTCATGTGTGCTGTGCCTCCTACATGGCTGGTGACAAATGACAGAGGAGAATTTTTCTTGGATTTCTTGTAACAATTCAACAGTCTTGCCACTCTTCCATAGAGGCCAGATTTGCGGACACAATTAACAGTTGTCATGGGAACAGATTCTCTTACCTGGGTTGTGGATCTCTACAGCTCTTCCAAAGTTATCATGGGCCTCTTGCCTTTTTCTCTGATCAATCCATTCCGGCCATCAGTTTAGGAGGATGGCCATGTCATAGTCTCTTTGCAGTTGTGAAATTTTCTTTTAACCTCTGGATAACGTATTAAATAATGCTCCATGAAATGTTCAAATCTTAGGATATTTTGTTATATCCTAACCTCTCTTTGAACTTCTCCACAAGTTTTTCCCTGATTAGGGACTAGGCATGATATTCTATTTAGGAGGAAAAGAGTAAAGGAGCTGAATGCATATGCATGCCATCATTTGTTTTGCTTTGTAAGACATTTCAAAATATTGCATAATTTTCTTTTCACTTTACCATTACATGGCATATTTTGTTTGATCCAATTCAAAAATATTTCAGTAAAATTTTTGTTGTTGTAATATGATAAAATGCAAAAAAGTGAATGAGGTATTAAATATGCAATATGACGCTGTGGACGAAACCACATAAATGGCACTGTGTCTTTGAAAAGTAAAATTTGCTGGATTATTTTATGTTTTCAATAGGGACAATAGTATCATAGGACCGTGAACCTTTTTTCGGTTTCCCATAACACCTGAAGGAAATCCTCTCCCCATCTGCGAACTCTGGGTTGAACAGTTAGATCTTTCAATAAACGCTGGAGGATGTCTTAAGGAGAGAAAGACACTTCTGTCTCTGTTGCCTCTGCAGTTCTAACCTTGGGTATCTAACAAATAGATGGAGGTTTTTATTTTGAGGTTCAGTAAGAGTTGCAAGAGTGGCTCTGAGCTGCATAACTGACCCTTGTTTGAAGTGAAGTATAGCCTCAGGTCTTCTGGCAGAGATCTACCCCTCGTTCCAAGAACACGACTGTCAAGAAAAGAGGACCTGGTCTGTTCTGTCTGAGCTCCTGAGGTCTGCACTCAGTGTCTTTTAAAGTATTTCTCAGAGCAGATTTGTGCTTTTATACAAAGTGGGTTTTTTTCTTCCTTTTTTCTGTTATACGCCAGCCCATCTCATCTGAATGCATTTTTCAGTTTTCCGGTCAATAATATTGACATATATGGTATACCCTGTATACCCCAGTTAAATTGTGAGTGTGACATTTTAACCCATCTGGAATATTTTCAATTTAAAATCAAAATGCAAATGTTTTTGTAACTGAAGTTGTGTGCTCATTGATAGTTTTCCCTCAAATACAGTCTTGATGGTCTTAATTTACAAACCATCTTGTGCAATTCTTTGTATGGATTAAATAAATCTGAACCTGGCCACTAAGACGGAGCTTTTGTAAGCAGGTTGGGGGCTGGGAAGAGATGAGAATCAAGAGTGCATGGAGTAAGGAAGGCGGGCAATCGGAGGGTAAGCTGGGAGAGATGCAGCACAGGTCCAGATGTAGAGGTGGGCTGTAAAAATGCAAGGGTCTAGTCTGGAGCTGGAGCCAAACAGATGTGACTTCTAGCTTAATGGCTGAATGTAACCAGAAACTGCAGATCTGAATATGGCTCAGCTAATGACCCGATTTGCTTCAGGAACTGCGTTGATCTTGAAGCTGGTCTTTATTTTGCATCAGAAATAAACGGAACCACAAGTGGTTCTCTAGGTCGGATAGAGTGCTTCTATGTGTGTGATTCTGTCCACAGGCATTTTGTCTAATGTTAGAAGTTTTATGATTAAAGTAGATGTGTCACTGTGATTTATGCGGTTTCTTCCTGGTAGCATTGGGTACAAGCAATAATAACCCACTTTATTAGATGTGCCTTATAAAGCTAGACTGGAGTGGTATCTAGGTGATGTTTCCTTGAGCCCTAAATAATTTAGAAATTGGATTTTTAATGGACCTTTTCCATTAGTAACTACTCAGCGAGGTTCATCTCAGGTCAGTTCTGCTCTACAGGTTTTTTTCATTATCTATAACAATTGGGACAATCTCAATGTCGGCGGGATCGCCAAAGGAAGGCGGTCCCACAGTCCAAAAAAAGTAACATGATGTGGTTTGTAAGAGCCAGAAAAGGCTGCGGGCGGCAAAATGAAGCACTCTGGATAAGTACAGGAGAGAGAGGGAAGCCATGGAGCGGTACAAGCTAAAGGACATGTAGGGATAAACTAACACTACCTGATGCTTGCTTGCTACAGTGGTCATTCATGGTGACTATTCTGCAGCAATCGTGTGATGCTATCATGTCAACATGGACAAAAATCATCTGCAACAAGAATTGAATTGATGGCATAAAGAATTAAGATAGTTCTGAAGGCAAAAAGGTGTTCATCTCTGGTACCAACAAGGTGCCTAATAAATAAAAACGAATGTATGTGCATATTTACTCGCTTTTAGGTTTTTCCATTTGTAATGGTTACGTGAAACCGTTGCTATTTTTAGTACCTGCCTGCTTGCGATTTCAACCGTGCTGAGTGATTTATGCTGATGTCATGCATCAGTTGTGCCTTGGTGCCTACTCCCACGCCATCACATATGCAACACCACTCAGCATTAGGGTCTTGGGGTATGGGACGATGGGCCTTGTGGGCATGGGGGGAGCACCATGCAGTGCCCCCCCTCTGCTATATTTGGCTCCTTCCTACTCAGGGGGCATCTGCCACGGGGCCTATGCTGGCTCAGCGGGGACTGGGGGTGTGGGGTGATACTTTATGTCTGGCTGCCTGGGACTGCTGCTGCCATCCAGAGGTGGGTCTACCTGACCTTTTGTTGCTCTTAGGTGCTGTGGATTGCAGGCCTTCTACCTTTCTCTTGCAAATGTACACTTCCAGGTGATAAACTCACGCTCGAACCCACCCACTTAACACAAACACCTATTTCTAAACATATGCAACACACATACATCAACATGCTAGCCATCCCAAACCACTCGGCTGCTCATCCATGATGCCAATCTAATGTTCCACCATATACCAAAAGTGCTCAGTTGAGATCAGGTGACCGTTGAGGCCATTGAAGTACAATGAACTCGTAGTCATGCTTAAGAAACCAGTCTGAGATGATCTGGGCTTTATGACATGTTGCATCATCCATCTGGAAGTAGCCTTCAGACGATGGGTACACTGCGGGTATAAAGTTGTGGCCAAAAGTGATACTCAAGTATCATTTAAACAATGCTCCGTTTGTATTACGGGACCCAAAGTGTTCTATGATAATATCTTCACCTATACACTACCATCTCCAGCCTGAGCTCTTTATGCAAAGTTAAATGGATCCATTATTTTGTGTTTTTGCCAAATTCTGACCCTACCATCTTAAGTTGCAGCTGATATTGAGACTCATTGTACCAGGCAAAGTATTTCTAATCTATTGTCTAATTTGTGAGTTGTAGCCTCACTTTCCTGTTGTTATCTGACAGGAGTGACACAGAGGGTGGTCCTTTGCTGCTGAGGCTGCATCAAAGGTTCGATGTGTTGTGCTTCCAGAGATATTCTCTCAGAGATGTTATTCTCTTAACTGTGGTTATTTGAGATACTGTTGCCTTTCGATCATCTTGAACCAGGATGTAAAATCTCTTCTCACATTTTTTTTATCCATACAGCCACTTCTCACTGGATATTTTCTCTTTACGGATCGTTCTCTGTTCACCAAAGAGATGGTTGTCTGAAAATCCCAGTAGATCAGCAGTTTCTGAAATTCTTAGAGCAGCCTGTCTGGCAATAATGTCCATGACACCTTCAAAGTCACTTAAATCCCCATTTTGCCCTGTTCCGATGCTTAATTTGAACTTCAGCAAGTCATCTTGATCACATCTAAATGACAATAGTGTATAAATACAATGAGCCATGTCTAAATGACTAAGAATACTGTTCAATGATAACATAATATAGCATAATAATAAATATTTAAGTTCATTTTTAAGCTACCTGAATATTACTTATTAGTTATTATTTCTTTATTTAACTGGGAAAGACCTACTGAGATTTAAAATCTCATTTACAAGGGTGACGTGGGCAAGACTTGGGCACCCTGAAGAACATAATTTCGAATCACTGTCTTGCAATGTGCTCCTCGTAGTCTAATGTAATGCTTTGTATATATGCACAATTTGAATGTCCTTACAAACCTGTTTCCTTGCTTAATTGCATTTGGTGTAGTTTAGCTAAATCTTCCACTTCAAGATTTATTAGATAGAATATAAACCTATGGGATTCAGCGCGATCTTGATACATGCTGAACAAACTGATAATGTGTCTGAAATGGTTCGCTCAAATTTCCATAAATATTAATGTGTTGCTGTGATGGGATTGGGGATTGTGCTCCGGCTCTGGCAGGCTTTCCAGGGCTCCAAAGTGAGGGGGGGAGTGGTGGGTGCTTAAATGAAGAGGGCAAACAGAGGTCACAACAGGGATGCTGTATAAATCACCAAACACCTCCCCCACTCCACACACACACACACACACACACACACACACACACCACCTCCTCCCGTGCCACCAGCACTCCAGGAAATCGGGGTACCAGAGAAACAGTAATGGCTGGAAGTGATGTACAGCTGCAGAAGGCCTGTTTGCTGAGTGTAGCTAATTGAACAGCAAGTAAGCATGTGGAGGAAGAAACTGGCTTTAGGCCTATTTTAATTATGTTTATTGTTTGATATTAATGTGTGATAGCTACTGCTAAAATGATTCTTCAAATCAAGGCAGAGATTTAATAATTTCAGCTGCTTGTGTCAGCTTTGTTTAAAATGACTCTGTGGATTCAGTGGGTTTATTTTTATGCTAATGGCACACATGAACAGTTACCATTGGTTTTCTCTATGAGCCTGTTTCTACATGTGTCAATAAAACCCATTCTCTTTGGTAAGGATTGTTTTTTTTTTTTGCACGAGAAATCAGCTGGTGACGAGCCCCAAAGAAACTCAAAACTAATTATTTTCTAGTTAGTGAATGCACCAAACTAAGCACTAGGAGGCTGCATCGAGGACAGCATTTTTTTGTGTTGATGCTGTTACTGAGGGAAGAAGACTCATAAGGTCACTTCAGATCATAGTTGAGCAATAAATATGCATCTACAAACTCTCCCATTACAGATCACCTTTTCCTTTCACATCATGCAATTCATTGCCCCAGGATCCCAGATCCCGTGTGCTTTCAGAGCATGTTGTTGAGACTGGGGAACCAAAGAGCCACGGCTTGTAATTTGCTGTATTCAGAGATTTCCTGAGGGAAAATACTGAAATGCAGGCTTTTAAAATCCATTCCACGCGTTAAATACAAGCAAAGCTGCTCTGCATCATCCTCAATAAGTTATCTGTATTTTTTATGAAATGTCAAGACTTGTCTGAAAGAGAGAGGCAAAGCAACTATTTTAGCAAATAACATTAAGATAAAATAAAATGAATTTGCTTTGTTTTGTCCTGTCAAGAAACATGCTAGATTTATAAATGTTTGCCGGCTTTTGTAAATTGAAGCGCTAAGAATATAGAATCTCTTGGGATTACACACAGAGACTGCTATTTTAGTAATGCTAGCTAATATAAGATGATAAAGACAATTTAAAATGCAAAGTCCATGATATATTTGTCTGTGTTTTAAAATAGTAAAACCCTCTTATACAGTGACTGCTCTCTGGAAAGGGAGCCAGAGGAAGAACAAAAGCTGTTGGTATCTATTTCAAAGATAACTGTATTATAAATGCAACCATGTCAGGTGTTTGTTTAGGATGCAAGAGAGAGCAAGACTTTCTGAGGATAACAGAAAGGCTGGCCGTATTACTGCAAAGTGTTCTGTTTTGTGCTATGGACCTTTTCATCTCTCTGCATGTCATGCTGGATTTGTAAATGT